>JAOEHY010034786.1:16277-41644 GCA_025447955.1 Psilopsiagon aurifrons | reverse complement strand
GGGTGGTGAGGCACTGGAATGGGTTGCCCAGAGAAGTTGTGAATGCTCCATCCCTGGCGGTGTTCAAGGCCAGGTTGTACAGAGCCTTGGGTGATATGGTTTTGTGGGATGTGTCCTGCCCATGGCAGGGTGGTTGGAAGTGGATGATCTTAAGGTCCTTTCAAACCCTAACTATTCTATGATTCTATGATTCCCTGATAGTATGGATAGTATTCCTGCAACTTGTAAAGCCATCAAGGACAGAGATGATGATGCAACTTCTGGCACAGAAAGTCTCTCAACTGATGACTGCCAGAAGCTTGGGAAATCCCACAGGAAGGATCATTATGTGTCACCTTGGAGGTTTTTGTGCTTCTCCTGAACTAGGATGCTGTTGGAGAAATAGCACTAGGTGAGACGGCTTTGCTTTCTTCTGTTCCTTGATTCCTTTCTTCTGTTCCTCTGTACCCGCAGGGCTGGGGCAGAGAGCGTGGCTGTTTCCAGTGTCACCGCTTTCTCCAAAGAACACCTTCCTTTGTGGATTAAGCATGTCAATTATTGATGTTACCCCAAAATAAAAAATAGCATAAAGTAAATTAAAACTGGTCCAATGGCACCCCTATTTTGCCTTCCACTGCCAGGCCTCTCCATCCTTCCTCAGGCTCCTTCATCTCCCCCCGAGGAAAAACACAGATTTTGTTTTAGCTTGGTTTTATTCCACCATTTATTTCTTCTGTTTCTCCCTCAGATTTCCATTCCCTTGCTCAGGACACACATACTCATTCTCTAAACAGGCACACATATATCTATATATATAGTAAGGCACAATCATTCACATCCAGATAGGACACTCTGCTGAGAGAAGAAACAGGGTACAGTGAATGATTGCAGCCTGCCCTGGAATACAAGCTCTAACAAACAGATTAAAATGGATTCAAAGATAACAATGCTCCACAGCATGGCTCCAAAGGATGTGGGGTCCTCTATGTCTAACAAGTCCACATGAGAGGGTCAGCACTGCTGATGACACCTTGGTGCTCTAGCCTGGGAAAAAGAAAGGCAGCACACAGAGCCACTTTTTCCCTTGTGATTTTAGAGCTGGTGAACAGAAAGGGTATATCCTACAAAACCATTGGGGATGGGTTGCAGAGTCCACTAAAGGACAGATGTGTGTGTAAAATGCTTGTTCCTGCGCAGAGAAACAGGGAGAACCTGAGCATCTGACTCTGCTCAGTTTAATGTTTGCTAGGAGGAGCTTCATCATGTATAAGGAGCTGGCTGGTTCTGCTCTTGGTCTCTGTAGCTGCATCTGTTGCTGTGTACAAGGTGGCTGATGACAAGTTCAGGCATTCACCCCTACCTATTCATTCGTACCACCTAACAGCTAGCTGACTTCTTGGCTCAGCTTTTGAGCTAGCTGTCTGGTTAGCTGGCTAGCCTATGTGGCTAGCCAGCTGTCTGGCTAGCTGTCTCCAGTAAGCCCAGACTTGTCCACAGCTTTATGTTGTACTGTGGACAAAAGACCCATGGCCTTGAGCCAGAGGAGCTTTTTATTCAGTACTGCAGATACAGCTTCAAGATCGGCTGTCAGGAGGGTCTGTTATCTGTCTTTCCCAAGTAAGTTACTTTTTATGGGCAACAGATACTCTCCAGCTGAAAAGCTTTTTTTGGCTTGGCAACTGCTAGACCCATAACTTAACTAGTACCTGAAGAGTGAATGAATTTCTAGTACAATGTCTAAATACTTAGGAGAGACTGGCTATCTGACCTTCACCAATTCATATTCAGCCAGGCCATACGACTGGAGAATCAGCCATCTAAGACCTCTTCTTTGACCTACATAAAATAAACCAGCTGTTCCCAGTGAACCAGGATGCTTTCTATCATGAGTGGCACTTGGTGGCCACAAACTAGAAGTTTCAAAAGAGAATCAGCCTGGATAGGGTCTGGAAGTGAGCCAGACTGATGAACAGGCAGCCCTTCTAAATCTGGACTAGAGTCCAAAGCCAGATAAAAAAGTTGCCCTGTTGACCTAAGCAGCACATCACAGCTACGTATCAGCACGTTTTCTGCGCATCAAATCTGTTGGTTACTTTCCACCAGCACTAAAACCACCCCAAAGACAAAGCATATGGAAAAACTGCCTATCATAGCTTTCTGTTTCACAGATCAGCCAGCTCAACCCCACTTCAAAGGGATTTTATGCTTTATGAGTTTTCCCATGTTCAGAGTTCACATTGTCTGCCATACAGCATATATGGAGAAAACATACTTTTTCCTACTGTTAAAACATTATTTACTGAAATTTGAAAATCAAAAAAATTTCAAAAGAAGCTTCCAAAAAGGCACCATACATGTATGTACGTCACTGATGAACTTCATCTAAGACCAATTCAGGGGAGAAGGAAAAGACATTTTGGAGCAGGATGAAGAAGCAGAGACCAGGAGTGGTGGTGGTTGTCAGCTCCAGGACAGCAAGTATCATGTCTTTCAGTCCCCAGATATCACCAAGGAATGTCAGACAACACCTCAGTTTTGAGCTCTGAAGCGACTGGAAGCCAGTCTCTTGTTCCAACTGTCCCAAAGTATGATGGTGCAAAGCAGAGACAGCGAGCTGCCACTCAGCTCAGGGATGAGGATGGACCTCAGGGGATATCCGTGTTCTGTTCCTCCCCTGCCACTGAAGGCTTTTTTGTAGCTTCCTAGCTTCCACCTTGATTGGGTTAGATGGCTCCTATTTGCATGTTAAGTCTCCTGTGCCCTGATTGGGTATGTCCTTTTAAGAAACAGGGGAAAAGAAAGGAAATTACATAAAATAATCATATGTCTAAGTAAATACAGTGCTGGGGTGTGGGATCTGTGACTTTGGTATTTCTTTGGGGGGTACTTTGATAGTTTCTGTGCTAGGATGCAAAGGCAAGATGCAGCTTGAGCGCTAGCCTGCTTCCTTCAGTTGCTTCTTGCCAAACCAAGGAGGCATTTGAAAAAGTAACAGGTGTTTGAGGTGGAATGATATATTTCTTCAGGCATCTGTGGCTATATTATCAGTGGTTAGAGAATGTGTAAGAACCTACATGCTACAAGGTCCACTTGTGCCAGGGAAATACTCTTATTTCAAGTGGCAGAGGCCCATGTCTGCATGCTTACAGGGCTGATCAGGAAATTGGTACGTGTGCAAAGACTTTTTTTTGCTAGCAAAGCTAACAAGTTAAACACACGTATATTTAAAGAATATATATGTATGCATGCATATCTACAATGTGTGCACACATATAAATGTGTATATGTAAGGAGGCATATTGAGACAGTACATAGGTGGTTACTGTTGGGGAAAAGTGCTTTTTACTGAAAGCACTTAAAAATTGCTTCTACACCAGCAACTGAGCAGGGTGCCTGGTGAGCAGAGGCACCATTTTACTCCATCCAGAATCAGCTTTGCTTCTTCTCCATACTCCCTGTAACACCACTCAGGAGGGCTGTTTGGGTTTTTTTAAATTCCCTGCCTTGCAGCCTCTGCAGGCCTGAGATTTGATACTTTTGAGGTGTGGGGAGCAGCAAAAATGATTGAAAATTGCCATTTTCAATAATAAGCAAAACATTCTGGTATTTTAGGAGCCATCATCATCCTGACCTGCCTTACCTGTGTGTCATAGTTACGCTGTGCCCTGGTCCTGCATAGCTGACATTGAAGGCTCACTGGCAGTCTCTAAGCCCACCACAATCGGCAACGGTTCAGACGCCAGTGGTGTTTCTTCTGACGTTCTCCATGTGTCTGTTCTCTCAGTGGCCTCCTTTGCTTCAGCTTCTTCCTTCTCCTTGTACCCCTTTTCCTGTTCACAGGCATTGTCTTGCCGCTCTTCTTCCTGGGGTCCCTCACACACCTTCTCCTCCTTGTTGCCAGAGAGAAGTTGGTGAGAGTTCTCCACTGGGACACAATGACACTCTTCCTCCTCCTTTGTATCCCCTGCATTACTCTTGCAAGGAGTCATTTCCTCTGCCTGTTTTTCTCCTTTTTCTTCACCTTTTGATCTACAGGATCCTCTCCTTGATGGAGACTTTCCATCAGACCCTGTGTGTTTCTTTTGCTCTTTGCTCCCAGTTTCTGCCTCCTCTGTCTTGCCCTTGGGCCCAAATACCTCATCTCCATCTTCCTTGGCACCATTTTCTGTAGAGATGTTGACCCCTAAATCTTCCCCATCTCCGTACTCAGAGAGAGATCGTCGGAACTTCCTAGAGGGGGGCCTGCGCTTTATCAATCCTCGTGTCCGCACCTTGGAAGCAGGAAAAGCAGACATTGAAGCAGTCAAGAGTACAACTGGGAAGCATGAAAGCACAACAGAGGGAAACAGCAGAAAAAACTTGACTGCTACCCTGGCGGCCTCACTTTCCATGCTCTGCTACTGAGAGGTAGGGAAAAGGCAGCTCCCTGCCATGAGACTACTTTATAGGACAAGCAGCTCCCTAATAAGAAGCTCATCCTTTCCTTCTGTAAAGATGGTGGCAGAGATCATTGTCCCAGTTAAAACTGTAGCTCCTTGTCCAAGTTAGACCCTAACCCCAAGGATGCTGCATTCATTACAAAGATGCTACTGACTTTGGATATCTCAGTCTTCTCTACTCTTGGCAGCTTGGTGGTTGAGGAAGCAGTCTGCAGTCTAGCTGATGATGGTGAATGCAGGTTACAGGCCCCAATTTAAGTGCTGAGCACTCTGTGGAGACACCTGGTAACCACTGCCCTGTGCATGGCTCCCTAAACTGCACCTCAGCCACCCCTGACATGTGCTGCACAAGGTACCACCTTCTCACAGCACTCCCTGCCAGGTACCAGCCACACTGTTACTGCTGAGCTGAAGTGACTGTGTCCTGCCACTTTCATCACTTCACCCACTGGGCTGGGAAAAGCTGCTGGAGCACAAATCTCTGTATGCAGGTGAGCAGAGACAAGGCTCCACAGAGCTACACTGACAGGCCGTTTCAAACCTGGGACTGAGGGCTACAGCTTCCTCTTCATCCCCAAGCAATAAGCAAGCCTTACGCTTCTGTGATGGAGAAATCCTAGCACATACTGTACCTTGTTATAGAACTGCAGCTGAGTGCCTTCTGGGGGCTGGTCAAAGCTGACTGGCATCTCACTTGCTTCACTGGGTTGGGACTGAACCCCGGGGCTGCTGGGCGTCGAGGGAGGGGTGCTGAACGGAGAAACCAGGGCCTTCAGTCCAGGACTTTTGGGAGATGCTCCAGGTAACAGAGCAGCCGGAGCAAAAGCCAGGTTGGCCTGCAGGGAAAACATCCCCGTCATGGCGTGCATGACACCAGCGTGTACTACATGCGGTAACCACATGGAGGAACCCTTGATCCCGCCAAGGAGTTGCCGCATCTCAGCTATCACAACCCACATACCTTCTGTTTATGGGTCTTTCCTGGTGACACTGTCAACAAAAAAATTCGGGCAGAGAAATTAACACTGGACTTTTGCCTTTCCCCAGCAGCTGGATCTCAGGACGCCACTTTTTGTCATCCTGAGGCCTTCTGGGATTTTCCAGTGACACAGCCAAGCCCGTGCGGTCTACAGCAGCTGAGGTGGAAGTAAGTCTGAACAAGCAGCCAGCAATCACTTCAAGATTTAAACCACTCCTGTGTGTGCCCAAGCAGACCTCTCATTTTAAGGCTTGGTCTGCAGGTCTTCTGAATGATCTGTGAACTCATGAGGAGCAAGAAGACCATGGAAAAAGAAGCAAGGTTGTGACTGATTGTGGGAAGAACACTTCCTGCTGGTCTGTCACAAAAAAGCTCTTGTAGGCAAATGACCTTGGGTGCGTTAAAGGGACAGTCCTATGAATATGCTTATGTTGTGTCAGAGCAGCCAGTAGGCACTGAGCTCCGGAGTCCTACCTGCTGCCAGGAGAGTCAGCTGGAAGCGGCAGGGCACTATGTCTACAAGCTACTGAGTGCTGAGCTGCCCTCAGTGCCATCAATCAGGCCCTGTAGACAGATACAATAAGGGCAAGAGGCACTAGGTATGTTTGTGCGTAATGGGGAATCGAGGTGAGGGAAGCACGGAGCTTCTGGGCACATGCAGGGGAGTGCAAGAGCCTGGAGCACACTCCACTGCTAGGATTTTAGCTGCCCCGCTCCCTGAATGGGTGCAGGTGACTCAATTTAATATATAAGTGCAACTCCTGTATGAAGATAGGCTGAGAAAGTTGGGGCTGTTCAGCCTGGAAAAGAGAGCCTGTGTGGAGACCTCATAGCAGCCTTCCAATATCTGGAAGGAGCCCACAAGGATGCCATAGAGGGACTCTTCATCAGGGATTGTAGAGGCAGGACAAGGGATTTGGGTTTAAACTTAAACACAGGAAGTTCAGATTAGATACAAGGAAGAGCATCTTTACTGCGAGGGTGGTGAGGCACTGGAATAGGCTGTCCAAAGAATACTGCCCTGACAGTCTTCAAGGCCTGGCTGGACAGAGCCTTGAGTGACATGGTCTAGGGTGAGGCATCCCTGCCCGTGGCATGGGGGTTGGAACTAGATGATCTTAAGGTGCTTTCCAAGACAAACCATTCTATTATTCTATGGTTTAGACTGCTGCAAGGAGCTGGAAGAAGTCTCGGCCAGGGTTTCCTTCACTTTTCTCTCACGAGCTGCGTTTAAACTGAGGTGCCTGTCCCTGCTCCCTACCTGAGCTGTGCTACTGCCATGGCCATACCCAGCTGCATACCCCACAGGTCCAAATGATCCTGATCGACAAGCTGACCTGCCTATGGACGTGTTTGAGGATCACCAGACAGTTTCTGATGCTGGTTAGCATCACTAGACCTGCTCTGCCTTTCTTGTTTGTGTGCTGTGGAACTGGGCCCTCCTCAGTGAGGCCTTTGTACTGCTTACCTAGATGTCATCCTTGACTCCTGGATCCCTTTTGCCCATGGCTGCTCTGCAGGGAAAGCAACTACGACAAATGCCAATCAATTTTAATTTGCTGCAGCAGCCATGTGGGCTCTTCTAGGACCTACCTGCAGCTTTTCAATCATGGGGGAGCTTTTCACCTTGACCTTAGGAATGGGGCAAGCATTTGGAGACCTCCTCTGCAAAACAAAATGAAACATTAAAAAGTCACAGTACAGAAGGTAAAAAAGAGGAAATAGAGTGAAGGTGGAAAACTTGGAAGAGAGAAGCAGAAAGTACTAGTCAGGGAGCAAATGAAGTTTCATATGATGTCTTCATGCAAAAGTTTGCTTTCTTCTTTCCTTATCATGCCCTCCTTTTGTTCTCTGGCCATCCTATGGTTCTGCATACATGTATCCTTTCTATGGGAGAAAAGGTGATTGTCTCCTTTCTGGCTGAAGTACCTGAGTTAGGTGATGTGTAATGGATCTGCTGCTACATGGCCTTCACTAAGGTAGATAACCTGTGACACATTTAACCCTGGTATAATTTCAGGACCTGACAGATTAAAATTCTACTTCTTAAAGGATACAAACCTTAATGTTGGCAAACATTGTGAACTTTATGACAGGAAAGACTTTCTGCTACTACTTGACTAACAGACTTAAAGGGTATCCAGTTAGTATGGGCAAGAAAAGCCTAAGTGGCTTTAAAGGCAGAGCTGTGAAAGGCTGAAAACAGTTTAAGAAAGGGAGAACATTGCTTTGAGGAGCATATAGATTTTTCCAGGTTCAAAGCAAAAGGAGAGAAATGTAAGATTTGAAAGCTTGTGCTCCTTTGGATTGAGGCAGCAAGAGCCCGTAGCTGTCAAAACAGAAGGACAAAGAACCATTCCCTTGTTAAGGGCAGGTGAAAATGTCAAATTTGGTGGGTAGACCTCATACTCTGAAATACAGAAGGACAGACGTGACTGGAGAGGGTCTAAGCGTGAATTTTAACAGGTAGCAGAAGCTTATGGGGACCTGCTCATTTGGGGGTGCTGTATGGAGGACACCTCAAGACAATGTTCTGTGGGTACTGCTGACTAAATCCCTCTTCACTCTGTATTAATTATTCCCTTTTTCTGACAAAGGAAAAATCTCAAGAGCAGAACTATTCCACCATTATACTCAAACCTCTATAGTTCATCTGAAGGCAACAAACAGCATGTGTGTCCCCTGTCCTAAGCGCTGTTTAAATCTAATAAATGTTGGCAGTTCCTGCTTTAAATTCTTCAAAGGTGGTAACTGGGTGGATCCATCAGTGCTCAAAGAGTGAAACCAAAAGCAGTAGAAATGGGATGTGTACCCATGATATAAGCCTGAAATACAGTGTGGAGCTGACACTGAGTACTTGTGTGTGAGCAGGGATGCTGCATGACTGACATCTTTTGCTGCACAGTCTGACCTTTCTGCAACCTTCACGCTCATGTCTCAGGAAAGAAGACGTGGCAGAGAGGAGAGACCTAGTCCCTCTATTAAACTGGTACTCACTTGCTCATCATTGTCACTTGTCTCAGTTTTGTGGGAATACAGTGGAAGGGAGCATGGTGGTTTCCTCCGAGTTGGCTTATTTGGTGGTACCTAAGAGAAGAAAATAACCATCTCAGCAGTGTTTTTTTAAAAAGGAAATGAAATTCAGGCACCAAAGGGCACGGTCTATAAGTGACCTGCTTGGATGGCAGGGCTTAGCTTGCCTAAATGCATCATCCAAAGACAGCATAAGATATTAGCATGTGGGCCGTGGTCAGCATGCTACATGTGCTTGTAGTATCTCAAGCCCAATCCTAGTATTGGAAAGTAGTCTCTATCTATCTCCTTCCACAGCATGAACCACGGCACTTCAAGCTTTGTGCAAAGCTAAGCTGTAGAGGGCGGAGAAGCCTTCCCAAAAGCTTAATCTTCAAAGCATCTTGCTGGAGACCCCCTCACGCTGCAACAGCTTGTTATTGTTCTTTTTCCTGTCTTATTACCAGGGTTTCCATTTAAAGAAAGCTGCCTACCTGGATCATGATTTTCCTTTTTCTGCATCTGATCTATTTTAGGGGCAAAAAGGGGAATTCGGACTTTTTCAACATGCCCTACAGCCTTATTAGTTTCTTTCTAATGAAGAAGAGCAGCTCACAGAGACAAGTGTTCAGCTGTAACCTTTAGGCTGGCTAAGGAACAGATTCTCCAGGGAGAAGGAACAAGAAAACTTAATGGCAGGGACATCAGTTCATTCTGAATGTCCTCGGGCTCTCAGAGGTACAAGAATGCTCACTAGGAAGGCAGAGATTCATAGCACAGCACCTATGGAGTTGTTCCTTCATAACTATTGCTCTGGTCTTGAAACCAAGCTCTATCTATTTTTATGTCAGGTTTGTCACCTCCTGCCAAGCTGTTAACACACTTTTAATATGTTAACAGAAAAAATACTCAGATAATATTGTGGATCTTGGATAATATCCACATTCTAATAATTCTGTTACCTTCTAACAAGGCGGGCATGTGAGAAGTTGAATTATGGCGTCTTTGCCGTCTGTAGAGCTGGCTGTCTTGGAGGAGCTGTAGACTTGATGTCACTTAACTGCTGATGATGCTGCACCCAGCATGGCAATGCTGCATCTCTGAGTGGCCGAGTGCAGCCCTGCCCTTATCGCTTTGTCATACTAGAAAGCAATAACGTCATGTCTTACTGAAACCTCACCATTTTGCAGCCATCAAATGCTGTGCTGTGCCACAGTGAATGTATCAGAGGTTTCCTGGTTGACAGGTTCCCCTTTGTTGGCATGAGCCAAGCAAGGGTTAAAGACCATTCACTCAGCCATTAATCTGAAACCAGCTTGAGAAAGCCAATGGGGAAGTGACAGATGGCTTGGAGAAAAAAGACAGGAAACTTTGCCCTCCTCTGTCTCTGGAGAAAATTAGCTTCCCTCCACTGTGAGGCCCCTCCACACTGCCTTGGCTCGGGAGTAGCAGAAGTCTGCAGATGTAACACAAGAGAGGTCTGGAAAGTTGCTGCCTTTTGAAGGGTGAGGCAGTTAGTGCCGTTAAATCCCATACCTTAAAGAGAGAAAATTACTGTAATGGGATGGATGGAGTGGTGCACTGGTGACTAGAGGGGAAAAAAAATGCTAGGGAAGAGACTGGCTATTCCCATCCTGGGGCCTGGCTATGGGAGTGCTACCCTCAGATAGACGGTGTCAAGCCAGCACTGCAGGGTGGAGGTCATTATTGCATCCAGCCAAAGACAGGGAGGATCCCATTAGGCACAGCCTGGAACATACGGTAATGAGGGCAAGTAAAGAAACAGCTTTCTTTCTCACACCTGTACAGAAGGAATGACCTGGAGGAAACCTCCTTTTGTAAACAAGGTGCTGGTGACTTGCCACTGGCTTCTGCACTGCAGAATCTGTTGTTTACTTTCTTTTTCAATGGCTCAGTATTACCTATTTCATTATTCGCTGTTGCACTTTGTCCACAGAAGGCAGCTCAGATAGTACAGGCATTGATGTCTGCTACTGGTAGGTATAGACAGTGTCTAGTTGTCTGGAGGTTTGGCTCTACCAAAATACCCACAAATCAGCAATGCATGGAAGACACTGTCATAGCTTGCATTGATTGCACCAGGAGACAAATCCTTTGCAAAGATTCAAAATCAAGGTGGATTCATGTTCCAATCACTGACGCTCTGACTTCTACAGGCAGGTGAAAATGCCTCATTTCCCACCTGCTGGTGGCTGCAGAGCACCTTACCTCTTTTCCAGTAATGCTGGCTGCTTGCTCTTGGAATTTCCCTGCTAGCTGAGCCACTGAGGGTGATGATGACTTGTCCACCTCTGAGTTGGTCTCTGCTGGCCTGTTCTGACAGATTGGGAACAACGATTTATGAGCAAAGGCTGGGAAAAGCAAACGGGCTAGAGAGAAGCCTGCATGTGTGTTATAAAGTTCAAGAGTCAGTAGGGAATTAAAGCAAGAGTTTCTTACACATGGGATCCATCACCCAGTCTGAGAGCAAGAGGTTTGGGAAGATAGGATATAGGAGCATTTTCAAATATCCCTGAAAACCAGCAATTCCCACAGGGTCTTTCAGCCCTACCGGAAAAGCCTAGGCTCAGTAAATTTCACTGGAAGCAAACTAAGTATTTTCAAGCCAAGTGTCTGTTCCCCATCTTTTCCTAGAACTGAGCAGATGAAGCAGGTCAGTAAAGGACATTCCCATACACCTTCTCAGCTCTCCCATCCTTTTCATTATTTATTGCCCTCATCACCGTCACCCTTCCTTTACCAGTGCTTCTCCTGCGAGAAGCCACTCCACATCCTCACAGCATTACAGCATCTGCTTGGGGATGTCCCTGTGGTGTTCTGCTTTTTTTGGCAATGAAACACTCAGGCTGGTGTGCATGCAGGGAGGAAATACCAGGGCTGAGAGAAGCTTCCCCTCCCCTGGGTTGACAACAGGCTGAGAAGAATGGAGACTGGATGGTGCAACTCTTCTGACAGCTTTGCTGTCATCCCACATTTACCTTGTTTTCTTTGCTATGTGTGTATCAAGCAATATGAGAAGAAAGGCTTGAAATCAAACTCGATGAAAGGAAACTTTTGTTCTTCATCTCTAGTATCTTACACCAGGGAAAACCAAACCAAGCAACAATTGTTGTTTTGTTAGAGGGGGAGACCTCAAAACAACAAATCATCAGCAAGGAAGCTCATACCTCCACTTCCTTTACCACCACGATGAATGCATGACCAGCACCACGCCTCCCACCCCTCCACCTCAACACTCTTCTGCTTCTCAGTCAGAAAGTTCCCCCAAAGTCCATTGCTAAAGGAATACATTTGTTTCTCCAAAAACTGCAGCAGAGCCCTTCCTTCCCCCTTCATATTGCTCTGCCTGAGACCTCCTGTCTCATTAGCACATCCACTCCTTCAGCATAGCTGGAGGTGAAATACCAAGCTGCCCCATGTATGGACCATAGCCTTTGGGTCACCACACTACAGAGGCTGAAGAAATAGTTGTGGAAACTTGAAATAATTCTAAAGAAGGAATTTCTTTAGACTCCTAGTTTCTAGATTAAAAGCAAATCAAGGAGGCTACAGTAAGGATCTTGGAGCATTCTCTACTCTGAAAAACCTGGTAGAGAGCAGCATGGCTAAGACCTGTTTGCACTGTGGAAAAGGGCCTTTCCCTCTCTCAGAGAGGTGAATAAATGGTCCTGATAAATGCTGTCATCTTCCTCCTTGGCATGCAAGCCCCAGTAGGTGTCTGCCATTCCCTGTTTCCAGGATCCTGACTACGTCTCCCCCAATAAACTTCCCCTACACCTTGGACCAGCTTTCTTGCATCCAGCCACAAAAGCCACATCAACTGTCTCCTCTGAGGGAACTTCTAGCACCTTCCCCCCAGTCTTTTCAGCCCTCTTTTGAGTAACTACAGGAAGGGGAAGTGTCAGATAAAGGGAGTGAAAGAAGCAGTGAGGTAAGCAGGGCAGCAGGGCAAACTGCTACACATGAAATGTGATGGCTAGATGAATGGGGAGAGCAGTTCCCAGCTGTAAGCTGTTTTTTCATGAAGGGAGGGCAGGCTGGAAAGCAGAGGAAACAAAGAATGACCCTGGGGAAGGGAGGATGGACTGAGAGGCTTGGCTCAGCATACCAGCTTCTAGGATACCTGGGCATGGCACAACCTGAAGAGAGGACTCAGTTGAGGCTGAGGAGCTGCAGGTGCTCAGTGTCTGATGGATGGGTTACCTCCCTCATAATCTCTTTTTCTCCAGCCCTTTCATAGCCCTTTGCCTTTGCCCAGATAAGACATAGCACTTCCTCTTGGCCTATCTGACCTCTGTTTTGGGGCGGTTCTGTTTTCACTTTGAGTTACAGTCTGAGAACACAACTCTCTTTCTTTGGATCTGATCAAAGCTGTCAGGCTGGAGTGATTCCATGCCTTTCTTGTTTTCCAGGTTGCAGGCACTGACTGTATGTGGCTCTCACCGATGAGAAGCTTGCTGGCTGGGTGCAGGAAGCAGTGAACATGCCATTCTAAGATTAGCACAGGCAGCCCACGGGCTGTGTCCTCCTCAAACTGCCAGCGGCAGGCTCTCCGATTACACCATGCTTTTTGCAACAGGAAAAGTCCTTTCTCGGATTCTTTCTGGCAATTACATTTCTGTCCTGAATCCAGCTTTTTCTACAGCTTCGGGTGTTTGGGGGTTTTGTCCCAGCTGGTGCACCATGTTCTATGTCTTCTAGTTAAGGGAAAGTGCCATACTGGGACACTTGGATGCAAACACTTTCCTTCCTTGCACTGCAAGGAGAACACCATGCCCCTGGCTTCCAGGAGCTGGATGGCAGTCTGCCTCCCACTGGGAGGGAGGTGGAAAGCCTCACTTTCTCACTCTTACCCCAGAGCATGTACAAGCAGCCTTCAGCCTCATCCACGCCTAAGACATGCATCTGCTCCTTTCATCCCAGAGATTAGTGCTGGGTCTCTGCTGCCCCACAATAGTAATGTAACCTCTCCCATTCCTGGTCATTTTTTCCATCTTGGTAACATAACCTACCACTTCTCTGAGTGACGATGATAAGGAGCTCTGCTCTTTTTTTTGTCAAAAGAAGGTGAAATTACTCAGATATGAATTCTGTGCTCTTTGCAGCCAACTGCTGATTCTTTTCCTAAGAGAAGTGTGCATGGACTAAAACCAGTGAGCTAAGGTGAAAGATTTATTCCATCAGTAATTTGGTGACTGCTACTCTGAGGTCTTTTACTGTTCCATAAAAATAAGTATCTAAGCACTGCATATTCTGAAAAATGTCAGAGACTTGACACACTAAATTAATTGTACCATCAGTGTAAGCATGGCACTGTTTGCAAAAGAGGAAGTGCAACTAGCAAGTTCTATGTACAGGGTTTCACTTTCCTCTTCCAAATAAGTTTATAAAATTGAGAAAATTTGCAAATGATTTTCAACCCCATGTTTCCTCATCTGCTCTTAAAACTGAACCTGGCCCCTTTGACAGCACTGGAGAGGAAAGTCCTGCCTTTATTTGTGGGTTAGGTACAATCATGGCAATTCAAGGTTTCGCACCAGAGCCTCTCCTTCCTTATGCTTTGGAAACCTTGCCTCTGTTGTGAGAGCGAAACTGACACCAATTCCTGATTCTGCAGATTCAGAAGCCTAAAGGGGGACATTTTTAGCATAGATCCCTGCTTCTCTCACAGGCTCCCTGGTGGAAACACCACTAGGTGCCTATAGAAATGTCCCACATCATCTCTGCTGTGTCTTTTCAAGGCAGCTGGGAGTAGAGATGCTCAGTACTCAAGGTAGTGAGTGGAGATGCCTGGATGCTATGGCACAGTCAGATCTGGTAGCAGAGTCCCATCTTGCCGGTTTAATGTGCCAGAAGGTGCAAGGGTAGAAAGGTTGCCTGATGTGCGAGGGATCCCTCAGTACAACAATGTCCTTACCTGGCTCAGTGACATTTGCCAATTCTCCTGCTAGAGCCCATAGACCCACTGTGGGCACCAGGTGAGAGAAAGGGTATATAAGAGGCCCACAGAAAAAGGGTCAAGAGACTGAAGAGTTTTCTCTGTGCATACCACTTGGGTTTCACAAACAGATCTTCTTAAAGATCATGATTGGAGCTACAGGTGGGGAGTGTCACTACAGTGAGTTTTTTATGAAATCAGAATTGCAGAGAATTTCCACTCCTGTAGAAAACTGGAAAGCCAGAGGTGGCTTTGGAGGTGAATTGAAATGACTTGCTGATACTGGTGCAAAACTGGCCCCAACAGCCTTCAGCTAGCAGTTTTGGTCATGACCTAACCCCAGTTTTGTCACTGTCTGTAATGTGCTACTGGAAATACTAGTCTGAAAGGGTACCAGTGGAATTCAGAAGCAGACAGAGAAGGATTTGTGCACCTGGTTTGATGAAAAGAGCAAAGGTTTATTAGCTGCCAAACAGTGGAGTGTTTTGGCTAAGCAGTACTTAAATGCCAGCTGAGTAACAGCAGAGATTTGTACTGCCCTACTTGCCTTCTCTCCCCTATGAGTCCTCTGACTTGTCTGCTTTTGCAGAAAATCTAATATTTTGGCCAAATGGAGCACCTTTAATCTAAGATGTAAGTCCTCCACAGCACCTTGCAAGGCTGGAGTATTCAGCAGCTATGAAATCAGTGATGGTTACACAATTTTGACACTGGTCCTGTGCACTTCACTCACCAGTTCTCACACAACTGCATCTAGATGTGCACTGAGGCCACGCCCCCAGCTTCACATCTCTCCCTTGCTTCTAAAGAGCTTCACAGTAATGATTCCCTGAAGCCACTCTCACACCTGTCCATCGTGCTGGCTGCTTTCCCATACCCTGTGCTCACACAACCTCTGCAAAGCTCCGCTGTGACTCCCACAGGGGTTTTTCATTGCTGCGCATACAATCTACTCCAGCAAAAGCAAATATGGCAAAAATAATGACAAATACAGTGTGTCAGAGTCAGTCACAACAAGGCATCGGAGGTTCAGGGCTAGGGTCATGATTACAGAAACAGAATGCAGAAATAGTGACCCTCAGCACCGAGCTCTCAACACCACGCAATGAGAAGGCAGTTGTCAGTTTGCTAAATGAAAACAAGAGAGGGTCAGGGTTTTTGGGGTGCAGCTTCATAAGGTCCTGGTTTTGCCAGAAAGACAGCTCATGTTTCCAACTACTCTTTCTCCCTTGACCTTTCCTTTCACCCTTCCCCCCTCTTTTGCACCAGTGTGAATTTCTGGGGCTTGTGCTGTACACTGGATCATTGAAATAATCTGGGCTAAAAATATGTCCCGTAAGTCTTTACAAGGTTATTTTTAACTCAGATAATTTCAGCAATTGAGTTCACAGAACAGCCCGACAAGCATTTACACTGCCATAGCAGGAGGGGATGTAAGTTTGGTGGCAGCAGCCTGCAGTTCAGGGGGAGGACTTCCCTTTAACCACCCCAGACAGAGCCTGAGGAAACTCCATCCTGATATATCCTCCTGTCCAGAGGGCTGAGAAAAACAGAAAAATCATGTATTTGCATGCCTACTGGTAAAGGGTATTTTGGCCTGTGGCACTGGTATTTCACCCTGTGATCTGTTGCCTCCTGCCTGAGACACAGCTGAGCACTTTGCCACACTGGGAGCTGAGTGAATCGGAATAAGTTTTTGTTACACCTCCACAAAAGACCCACAAATACTGTGTCAGAGATCTCCAGAAGCCTCACTTCGAAAAGCAGCAGCCACAT
Organism: Psilopsiagon aurifrons; assembly: GCA_025447955.1. Classification (NCBI taxonomy): domain Eukaryota; kingdom Metazoa; phylum Chordata; class Aves; order Psittaciformes; family Psittacidae; genus Psilopsiagon; species Psilopsiagon aurifrons. The sequence continues at coordinate 25,500 of JAOEHY010034786.1, read as the reverse complement.
GTGTGGCTGGGGAGCAGGTTTTCCCCACTGCATGGCAAAGGCAAAGCTGCAGGACCTCCTCAGCTAAGGAAAGGATGAGAGATGCATTTGCAGGGAGGAAACTAGAATCATACTGGAGTCAAACTTGAGTCACAGAATCACAGAATGGTTTGGATTGGAAAGGACCTTAAAGCTCCTCTAGTTCCAGCCCTTTGCCATGGGCAGGGACACCTTCCCCTGGACCAGAGACCCATCCAGCTTGGCCCTGAACACTTCCCCCCTCTTCCCTGCCTTGCTCAGTCCTATGACAGCAAAGGACATACTGTCTGCACAAAGCCTTCCCAGACACAACACCTACCTTTCTCATTTTTCAGTAAGGTAGATGCAGGATTTGAGGAGTCAGACAGTCATAAGCCTTATCTGCATGAGAAAGCTTATACCATATGCACTGGGGTAGCTCTTATTTCACGTAGGGAGCAGTACAACCTTAATCTAACAGATGTGCCTGTTTGTCAGCAATCAGTGTGGCTGAAAAGAGTCAGTCTCAAGCTTCTCAACTACCTGTTTCTGACATAGAAAGCATCATTTTGGGAATGAAGCATTAAGCCCTAGCAAGGAATGTGCCTCCTTTCAGGGTCCCCCAGGGGCAGGAGTGGGGTGAATGTCTCCTTCCCCTGCAGTGAGGTGCTGCAGCTTCTCTCCTGTCTTCCCTCCAGAGATGGGGTTTGATGAACTGGAGATGTCTGCCTTGCAGAACAAGCACGAGAGAAGTGATGATAGTACTAGCTCCTCCCATACTGCCCCACGGATTTGAGGTAACCATTCCCATAAGCAAGAGCTCAATCCTTTCTCTCTGCCCCATCTTTTTTATTTAACCATTGAGGCCAGCTTGAGGCAAAAGGCCACTGAATATTCAAGTGATGTGTGGTCTATGGTAGTTCTGGTCTGTCTGGAAAGGAATGAACTTATGCTCTGGAGAATACATCATGAATGAATCTCATTACCAGCCAAGCACACCTGCATGTCAAACCAACCTTACTTTCAGGCCACAATAACATTCAATAATGCTAAAGATAATATGAATGTGTCTGCATGTATTGAAGTAAGAAAATCTTTCAGTTAGGAGTATCTTTAGTACCTGTTCTAAAGGCAAGTGTCCAAAGAGGCCAATCCACCAAACTATGTTTTCCTCCTCTAAGTTCATTTATTGTTCAAGGAAGATAATCTAAAGAAACCTGCAGTGGGTCCCTTGGTGTGGGTCTTAGCCTTAAAGCAGAACGGACAAGTTTAGGTTCACTTTGGCAAATCTGCCACTCTTTTTGTCTTGTTCAATGGTAGGAAACAGGTAACTGAATTTTCATTTTCAAGCTCTCCTTACAGGCCAGTTATTTTGGCTCTCATATTTCCTAAAAGAAGGTAAGATTAGATGGGCAGCTCACAAGGAACTCCTCTTAAAATGAACTAAAAAAAAGCTCAAGAATATTTTTTAATAGGATTGGACCCAAGTTACTAATAGAAAATTCTCTCTAATATGTAGGTTTTAGTTTCACTCAAAGCTATCTCTCTGCATCTGCCATTTAGATGAATCTCAGTTTGCACCTTCCAGACAGCATATCCTGAGCCAACTAGTTTATCTGTGTCCATGTGAGTACATCAATAGCATTAGGATCATGCTGAAAAGGGAAAATTGTTTGGACTGGGAAAGGAGAAGTAAGTTATCAGGGTAGGTTTAAAATAAACTCCCTCAAAGGACCAAACTGAAAGGCAAAGAGGGTGGGAAAATACCTGAATCCCAGCATGAGAATCTGGGCAGCAAAACACAGGAGAGGCTGCTACCACAGTCTCAGCCTGCTCATTCTCCTCGTGACCCACCAAACCATCAATGCAGTTTGAGAACAAACTGCCCAGGAAGCATGTGGGCTCACAAAAAAAAATCCGGCCTTGGCCCATTCGTTTAATTCCCTAGACCGGAACCTCACAATGCTTGTCCCAAACAGAGCTCAGCAGCATACTGGTCCCCGGCTCAAGAAGCAACACATCCCAAGATCTCATCTGAGTAAACAAACCTTTTCTTCTCACACTGACTCCTCTCCATCCCAGTGAAGCACCCTTCTTCTCATCTCTCTCTCTTTACCCTTCTTACCCTCACAAATCATTCTCACTGGAGGACTTCTAACTCTCTGTTTCAGGAGGGACTTATGTGGTTTATTTTTTTCATTTGGCACCTTATCTGGCAATGAAGCTGCTCCTTGTCTGGTTGTGGTAAATTTTAATTCTTGGCAGAAGCCCCAGCTAGAAGTGGCAGCAGCTGTGGTTCTGTGATACCTTATAGCCAGTCCTGTCCATCATTGTGTCAGTGTCACCGACTGCACACCGACGGCACCCTGGGATGCTAAGCCAAGACTTCTACCTGCATTTCCTACCACTTGTGATAGAGCAGGAGTGATAATTACTGTGCTGTGCTACATCAGAGCAAAAGCTACTGTGTGAGACACTTGTGGACCTTCCTCTGGTGGGGCTAGCTCTGCAAACTTTGTGTATCACAGTTACTTGCCCGGAGAGAACAAGACCAGGATACCTTGCAGTTCTTTCAGGTGTATCCTAAATGCTAGAAACGAAAATATTTTTCTACTTCTCTCTGTCTCCTCCATTTCTCATCCCAGATGAGAATTTTGTGATCTTTAGGAATGGCAGTGTACAGAGTCCTCATCCGTTTCCTCCAAGATGTCATCAGATGCCTGGGTGAAGAGGAATAACCAGCCTCAATCTGCCATGGGTCCCTCCATGCCAGAACGTAGAAGTGAACACACAACAGAAAGATGAGCAAAGCAAGTAAGATTTCCATTTCAAAGATTCAAAGAGAATTCCGGGTCTCAAATCAGGACATACAATCTGTCTGTGAAAGAGTATAAGGGTATATTGAGGTGTATAATGATGATCCCAACACACTGCAAAATACTTGGCTGCCTTTTCCCAGGACTGGCATTGTAAAGGTCATGCAAACAGGCTTCTAGTTTGACTTGCAACAAAAGCAATTAGTGTTAAGCCTCTGTCTGTCTCACATGAGAGCATGCACAACTGTGCAGAGCCATTGCCTTTCCAAGACAAAGCTTTTTCTATGTTAAGGTCAGGTCTCAGCCAGTGCAGAGTGGCTGATATCACATGCAACATATTCAATCTTCAATCTTGCAGCTCCAGGGAAAGCAACCTGCAGCCTGTGGGAATACATTGTGAATATATTTCAGATTTCTAAACACCCTGTGGAAACAATGGGACCTTAGATTAGGTTTGGGACCAGTCTGAGATCCTGGGTCTCAGAGCTTAAGATTCCTCTAACTCAGGCATATATCTCGTCTGTACATGTCTCTACATAGCTGCTTTCCTTCAGACAAGGCAAGTTATGAAGACAGGCAGGAGGAGTTAAGGACTTCTGATGACACGCTGCCTTCAAGGCAGTCAGTGCTGTTAAAGCTCAATCATCTCTAGCAGCTTTCTTCAGTTCTAGTCTTAGTGAAAACAGGAGCTCTCACAGCAGCCCTAAGAAAGATTTGACTACAAGTACCAAAATGCATGTTGTAGGAACACATGTCAGGTCTCCTCTTAAACTCTTCCTTTTTCTAACGTTTTTGCAGGAGGGTGAGCTTCTTGCCTGAGTGTAAATCACTGCTGGCATGTCTCTTGAAGTCTGTGAATAAGTTAGCCACAAGAACAACTCTGAGAAGTGCAACATTCCTCCTCAGAGTGGTATCCAGGTCAACATTGATCCCTACACAGATGAACGAACACAGGATGAGCGTCTGTCTGAACTCAACTGCAAGGCTATTGCACAGCTATGAGGGGGATGAAGAGAAAGGAGCTCTGACTATAACACAGGACAGAATAGTATGAGGAATGAGGACTTGGAAGGAGGGTTGCATGTTTGGTTTTAGGAGAAAGGACAGGAAAATTCTACTTTACATGAAGTATGTAAAAATATGAAACATTTCTCTGCATTTGGAAAGCTTGCTTTAGGGAAACATTTTTCTCAAGGCTTTCAGTGGTCTGGTCTTGATTTTCTCCTTCTGAGAGTTCCCTCATGAATCGCTGCCATCTTGGCACTCAGGGTCAAGCACTGCCCAAAGGGAAACGTGAAGATAGTCCAGTAGAGCAGTGATGAGCAGCTTTCATCCAGAAGTCAGCAAATACAGTGTAGTAATTTCAAAACTACAGACTCAGATGTGCTAAATTTAAAGGCTCATAAAAGAAAGATTTGGGAATTGGTGGAGGTTGGAGATAGGTACCATGTAGCCAGAAACTAGTAAAGGGACAAATGCTTTTCAAAGGAAGGAGCACTATGTTCAACTTGTCTCCTGTACTGTAAAAAATAGCTCGTACTCCCTGCCTTGCTTGCTGAAAGTAGAGGGGAAACTCCAGCTGGTTTTCCTTATTTCAGTGGTTCAAGCTACCCATTTCTATATGTAAAAGGGCCTGGACAGTTAGCACAGTGGTTGGAGCAAGGCTTTTCTCAAAGAAATGTTGCTGCCTGTTTGGATCAGAAGCTTGCTCAGGGTCCCTCTCTGGTACTTCCCTCCAAGTAACCTCAGGACTGCCTAGAGCTCCTGAACATAAAGGCAAATGGTTATCACAAGTAAAAACCCACCCTAATGGTGCTGGGCAACAGGGTCCACTGGATGGTGGCTGGAGTCAGGTGGTGAGGTGAAAGAGCATTGCAAGCATCTTCACTGCCCCAGTGATTGCTGTGGCTGCCTCAGTGACAGACAGCAGAGAGCAGCAAACATGCAGGTGAGAAGCTGTGTCCTTCACAACAGAATTATAGGAAACATCTGCAGAAATCAGGAAATTAGAAGTGGTGAATACACTACCTACTTTCTGTTTCAGAGAATGACTACAATGAAATTGAATGAGGTAACTGCTATTTTCTCCTCCCCTCAGAGATGTCCCTCCCTTTGCTATTGACATATTTCTGCTAATAAAGCGGGTGCAATACTAGTGTTATGTAGTACTGTTTTTCATGACAGACAGTCAGTACTAATGCCACCTTTCTCCATATATTCCAAAAGGCATCTCTTCTCAGCACAGTAGCTTCATGAAGTCTCAGTTTAACTTGATGAGGTGGGACTGTTGCTGCTGAGCCCAAAGTGGAGGAAGCAGTCTCCTGTTTGCCTCTGTGGAATTTGTTAGTAAGATGTCCTAACTCCAACAGTCCAGGCTGGAAAGGCCCTTATATAGGAAGGGTATGCCAGCCACCTCGCACTAGTCTTTGGCTGGTGTTGAAAAATTTGAAGGCTGGATTTATGGCAAGTTTTTCTTCTCTTTGTGCCATGGTTTGCAGCTCTCAAGAGAGCCTGACCTGTACTTGCAAAGCACGGTCTGATGAGCTTAGCAAACTCAGCAAATATCACTGTGAAAAGTACAAGTGATATCCTGAATCTTCCTTTCACTATACTTTCCCAGCACCTCACAGGCCAATTCATTACAGCAGCATTACCTCAAACCTTCATGGTTAGGAGCCTCTGCTGAGAGGGCAATGTATGGGCTTTCATGCATGTGTAGCCACTGCTGCATACACCACAGAACTGGCCCTGGGGTAAGTCAGAGTTTTATTTATCAGGAGAACACTCAGATCACCAGGCAGGTGCCTGAGCTCCCCTCTGCCCAGGGAACCTTGAAACCCTTGCTGAATGTTGGCATGGCTTTAGCAGGCCATGCCCTAAGCACCAGATCAAAAATCACCTCTTTCTAGACAGACCAAAGGGTTTGAAGCCCAAACCCCCTGCAAATAGAACGGGGCCCAGCTCATCCGCTTCCTGAGCAAGTGGCTTATCATGTCTGTCAAAGGCTGCCAAGAATGGTCTGATCAAGCACAGTCATTACCAAAACAGGCAGAGAGCTGCAGCACCTGGCTCTGCTGTGCAGTGTGCCTCAGCAGAGGCAGCACATATGTAATCTCAGCCGTACCCTATGGAGACGTGAATAGCTCTTGGCTCTGCTGTGCACTGTGCAGGAAGGCATCTGGCTGTTCAGCCATTACCTGCTGCTCAGGGAGGGAGGTGGCAGACCATTTCAAATGTAAATCAATTATTTTATGTGTATGTATAGTGTTTCAGGAGTCCTTGACTGAGGCAATTGCAGAAACCTGCAGCAACAACACACTGGTGTCATAGTTTCCTTTGCTGTAAGATGGCTGATCCTGTTTGCTTGTGTTCACTGTGCTTAGAGTATTCTCCTGGGGAGAAAAGTGGAGAGATAAGGATGTGGTGCAAGGGGAATGTAATAGGGAAATACCTAGTTTCTAACACCAGCTTGGTCTGGGCAGCAGTCCACCCATGGTTAGATCAGCTGGGACTATTCCAGTATTGTGCGGAAGCAGGATGGCACTGGTTAAATTTTAGTGTCAAGCAGGCAGATGCCTAGCAAAGTGATCAGCAGAGTCAAGCAATGGTTGCAAGGATTGTTTCCAGGCTGAAGATGTGACTGCAGTGTTTCATTTATGCATTAGTCCTGTAGCTGATCCAGGACACAGTAACTTGCCCTCAGTTACTCAAAATTCAGGACAGAATTTTAGTCCAGGGTTTCACAAGCTCCACATTGACACTTGGTCTTCTGCAGCACACTGGTTCTCCACAACAGAAGTGCCTGAGGATAGCTACACTGCAATCCTGAGCAGCCCAAAGAAACCTGTAGTGAGGGATATGGGTGCCACAGTCACAACTTCTTATGGTGGTGTCAAACTGTGTGCATTATTTTGATGCTGTGCTCACACCAAAGGGATTCATCAGCCCAGTCACAGCTCAGCATGAACATGCACAAACACCAGGTATCTGCATTGCACTTCTGTGAGAAGTAGTAGCTATCTGGATTTTGTGTGGTACAGGGTACTTCAGGCACTTAACAGCGATGACCTATTGCCACAAAACTCATCCTAAGCAAGCCCTAACAAAGTCCAGCACCCACGAAGGACTGACTCCCTCCCAGTGAACCATGGTTTTAATGTAATTCCAGTTTCATGTCTGAAGATTTTTAAAACTTCAGTATTATCCAGCATGATTATAAAGTTGTCTTAGAGACACCTTGCTAGTGAGACAACAGATTTCACATCTCAGTCACATGCATTCCCTGTTTGTTCAGCTTATCCTTCCTGCCTGCAGTTACAGGGCTCTACCCTAATAATTGCCTGTGACTCAGTAACCTGTGTAGGCTAAGCAGTCGGCCTATAGTTTCCCTAGACTAAGTCAACAATATGAGAGGAAGGAGAAGTTCAAAGATGTTGAAAGCAGTAGGAACAGAACAACTGAAATGAGATTTAGCGCCAGAAGACAAAATATTCAAGAGCGAAGGCCCAAAAGGTACTCAAAGGATGAGGTGACTCCTGTGCAGTGAGAAATTATGAGGCTGGGATAAGGGGGTAAAAAGGTGAAATAAAAGGCTGCTAATACCAGTGAGACCTGAGGCTACAGGGGGAGGAAGATGTGTGTCATACAGTAAGAAGAGATCATGATAATCAATATTACTAGATTTTTAAGCTACATAACAACATTTGCTTGCAAACAGTGAAGGTGAAAGAGTAGAAGGGCTAGGTGGAGAGGCAAAAATTGAGGCCAGTTGTCTACACGAAAGGCAGAGAGGCTGAGGGAGCAGGGAAAAGAGATAAGACTCATTAAGGAGCACAATCAATTCAAGGAGAAATGGCCTTGGCCTTTCCTGTAAAAGGGCCATGTGTGTGTAATTGCCTCATTACCAGCCCAACACAGCTGCTTGCTCACAGGCCAAGCAGCCAACATGGAAATAACTGCAGGCAACAGGAAAAAGATTGCGGATAAAGTTGATATCTGGCCTGATGTGATCATACCTAGCCACATAAGTGAAGAAACAATGAAAGCACAGAGGCTGTGCCCACACAAGCAGTGTGGCAGCCTGTCTCTGTAGCAGCTCCTTGCAAGAGGGATTTTCCTGCCACCTGAAACAGTGCAACTTCAAAACCTCATTTGCACTGGGTTTTAAGTCAGATATACCACATGTGGTTCTCCCTTCTGAGACTCTGGGTGCACTCTAGTGTCTCCATTCAGGACTTTGCTGTGATGAGGGCAAGGCATGTCTTTTTAGAGAAGGTTAAGATCACAGAACCACAAAATGCTAGAGCTTCAAGAAAAACAAACTACAGAAAGAGTCAAAAGCTCAGTTTCCTGGGTGGCTACTGTAGGTGTCAAAGTATTTCAAACCATCCAACTCCTACCCAGTGGTATCCCGTATACTGCAAACTGGAGCTGAGCCATCAATAACCTTAAGCACAGAGATACAAAGATGTGACTAGTTTAAAAAATGCTCTGCAATTACTAAGTTTGACTACACTAGAAGACTATATTAATGCGTCTCCTCCCTTTATGAAGTCCTGAGAACTCAGTGTCATCCTATTTTCTTAGAGTTAACATGTCCATTTTAAAAACTACTGGCTGTATTTATTTGTATATAAAAAAACCAACAACAACCTTTTGCTTTTCTGCTCATTATAATGAGCATTTGGCCTTAAAATAACAATACTGATCTTGCAGAGCTCTTTTCTTGCTCCAAGTGAACACCAGTGACACATCTGCAGTCTTTTTCCATCAAGTTTACAATACTTCTAAGTGTTTTTGGGAAATACTTTGTGCCTCTAAAACATGAGTGCTGTTGGTGAGCCAGAATTCTACAGCAGATTTCCTGAGCATTCCTATTATTTGAGTTTATGAAAATTTGGCTTTGGGTGCTGAAAACAAGGTCCCTTACTCTGAAATATCCTGTCAAATACAGCCCTTGGCTCTTCTCTCAAAGAAGATTACAATGAAGGAGGCCAGTGGGCATTAACTTGGCAGCAGGATTCCAGTGTCATCTGAGAGCCAATGCACCACTTTACTAAATAACTAAAGACCACACTCTCTCTCAAGCAGCACCACTCTTTATTTCTCCAAAATTAAATTAGATTAACACCAGATAAGCTACTGCAGATATTGAAATTACAGATAATTGATGTGAAAGGCACGTGGGGAAAAGAAAGGAGTTATTTCTCAGAAATTATCCATTGAATAGGTAAATTGATGAGGTTGTGTTGTTTTAGGAATCCACAGACACACCAGATGTGGAATAGCTTCTTTGGAGCCAAGGGCTGATATGTACCTTGGTAGAGTGATGCTGCTACCCTGGATTTGGAGAAGGCTGAGGTTCTTAATGACTTCTTTGCCTCAGTCTTTACCGGCAAATGCTCTGACCA
>JAOEHY010034786.1:0-16177 GCA_025447955.1 Psilopsiagon aurifrons | reverse complement strand
AACAGGGGAAGTTTAGATTGGCTATGAGGAAGAAATTCTTTACTGTAAGGGTGGTGAGGCACTGGAATGGGTTGCCCCGGGAAGTTGTGAATGCTCCTTCGCTGGCAGTGTTCAAGGTCGTGCTGGACATAGCCTTGGGTGACATGGTTTAGTGGGAGGTGTCCCTGCCCATGGCAGCGGGGGTTGGAACCAGATGATCTTAAGGTCCTTTCCAACCCTAACTATTCTATGATTCTATGATTCTATGATGTTCTAATCTACAGCTGACTGCAGCTGTTGCCAGGATGGCAGTCTGGCTGGACTGGAGTGTATTGCTTCCCAAGCACTTACACAGCTTATACATCCAGTATCTGAGATTTGTCCTCGAGATACTCACACTACTAAGCAAATGCCTCCATAGGTGGAGGGGTGAGATAATAGTTCTGGATAAGAGCAGTGGGGCCACCATAAGGCATAGCTGCTTTCCTAGTGCACTGTTTGCACCAGCTGCTTGTTCAGAGCTCTGTTCCTGGCCAGTGTTTTCCCCAGGATCCTTCTGAGCTTCCTGATGTTTCCCTCTCAGACATCTGTTTTTCTTAATGGTCTGGGAACTATACACAGCCTGTCAAGTTTCCCCAGATTAATCACTGCCTCTCTGCATGTACTTCCAGGCCTTGTTTTGAGGAGCTCTTGCTGCTCTAGAAGGATGAGAGGTGAGCTAATGAAGGAACAACTGACTAAACGTCCCAGGCTGCCCACACAGAGAGGGGAAACAGTGCAGTCTGTGGGGCAAGTGCAACTGATCTCATGTGAGCCGAGTCTCCAACAAAGGCACAGGGGAGAGAGATGGCCCGGAAGGCTGGGCACGTGTGTGGATTCTTTCAGTGAGGAATAAAATGCATGAACCATGGCTATCATCTAATACAGACCTTTCAGATAAGCAGCTTCCTGTTGGTTAAAATATGTCCTGCAGAACATCATTATTTTAAACCATCTGAATCATAGCATTGCTTTAGGTGACTTGCAAAGCCCTTTAGCTCTACACACAATGTGAGGCTTCACCCTGCTTTTACCTGCACACAGGGAGCCACTTGGGTAGCTGCTCTGAAGGAAAGTGGTCAAGTGAATGAAATAGCCCCTTAGCAGGAAGGGTTGCAGCCTGATGAATCACCTTTCAACTGCTATTCAGTTTAGCTTCTCCCTTGCTTCCCTCATGTGGGGTGAGGGAAGAAGCCCAGTTTTTAGCAGAGGTAGGAAGTAAGATGAACTTCAGCAGGAGGAGGGTCAAGCACAAGATGCTTCAGGTGGGATGAAGAAGGGACCACTCTTGGACTGACAGAGTGGTTAAAGAGGATGAACTTTAAGCAGGTGCACATGCAGCACTTATTAATTAACACATAATTAATATGTGTTAATTATCTAATCTGAAGCTATAAAGAAGGTCAAATTAGAAACTGAAGTCATGGATCTGTCAAAGAAGGGACAAAGAGAATACAAGAAGCATGGACAATTCAAAACACTTCTGATAAATACTGTAAATAGTTTGTGATACTTCTCCATCTAAGCTTCACACTAGAGACAGTCTAGTTGTAGCAGCACAGGGATTCAACTTCTCTTAATTTATCATGTTGGGAACAGAAAATCAGAAGGGTAAATGAGCCTTCACAGAGATCCTGATTGCTGCAACTTCCAGGACTTGTCAGGACTGTGCTATCTTTGTAACACATTGCTATTAAATTAGGTCTACGCTGGATACCAGCAGGTTGGAGAAGGAGGTTCATATTTATCTGAGCCAGGAATTTAGTCTAAAAAGGTACACAGATATGGAGTGGAGGAAAGTGATAGCAAACACTCAGCTAGCAGCCAGCTTGAGGCGTGAATGCTAAGCTATATCCACAGAGATCTTTTTAGCTGGACCCTGGAAGGCTCAGCGGCCCCGCAGCACTAAGGATCCTGGCCTGCAAAGCTTCTTTCTCAGCAGCCGCCCTCCCTTTGGCTCCACCTTTAGGCTCCAGTTTTCTTTTTTCCTGTGATCCAAGAAAGATAATTATCTCTGTTTCTGAGCAAACCTGTTTATGAAATTCTCCCCAAAACCCTGTAAAGGAGAAACCCAGTGTTTGAAAGAGCTTTGGAATACCCTGCCTACTTTAATGCTCTATTTCTTTTTCTTGATGGCTGTCTGAAACTTGTTTACAAGTTCTTTCTGTGGCAAGAAGGGGGACTAAGTTCTTCCAACCCCAGGCACAGTTTCTCCAGATCAAAGCTGGGCCACCGGAACCAGGTGTCCAGGAAGCACAGGCTCAGTGTCTGCACCTCACTTGCTCAGTGAGCAAATCAGCCCTAGGAAGTTCTGTTCAGAATGTCACTGAATTCATAGGCCTAAAAATGAAAGGTGCTGAGAAGAATTACAAACAAATGATACAGCGATTTCTTGAATTGCAAAGCGAGGCAGAAGAAATAAAGTAAGAAAGTTTCATTACTTATCAGCTTTTCTTTCCCACAGGCTACAAAACAAAAAGGCTTCCAACTTTCACCATTGAGAATATACAGATTAAACTGGTGCCCACTACAAAGGGGCACTGAAGAGCTGCTGTAGATGATGCAGGCTTCAGTTTGCTGGATCAGAGCGTGAAGTTGCTGCAGGGGATGGACCCTGTGAGACTGGACCTTGAGCATGATACTCCTGATCAGGGCCTGGCATGGAGATCATAGCTGGTGGGTCACTGAGACTAGGCACCTGAGTCAGAACTGGAGTAGTACGAGATACCAGTGCCAAGGGCAGGAGATTGGTGTGAGAGGCCAGTGTCAAAGAACATGAGTTCTGTGCTTAGTGCAAAGGAGAAGAAGAGGGGATGAGAAGAAATCCCAGGGTGGCAGCAGGCAAAGGCTTCTTGGCTTGTACAGAGCAGGACTTGGTATTACATGAGATCGAAGTCCTGGTATGAGAGGAAAAGACAACTTTGCATTGATGAAAGAGAATGTGTTAAGACCGTTTCCTTTTCCTGTGGGTGACCTGTCTAACTTGTTACTTTTATGTCTCCTGTCACCTCATGCTGCAGTGCATTCAGAAATCCATTCCTTTTATTCCTCTCTGTCCTCTTTACAGACACCTGCTACCAAGAGAACCAGTGCAAATGCCTGCACTTGCCCACATAGACAGCCCTTCTGACTCTTAACTGGGAATGAATACCTTGAAGCTGGGAATGAACACACTAGATTTTCATGGAGAGACAGCATTGACAACTCTGTGTACTTTGTAAGTGGGAAGCCAAATTATACTGTGCACGTTTCACAAGTTAAACACATGCTTGCTGCAGGGCCCAAGGGGTGGAATTCCTCAGAAACCTGGCATACAAGCTCACAAGTGTGTGTATATGAAAACAGGATCTGTTTCATCTGGACTTACATTAGGGGAACATGGCACTGAAGAGAAAGCTATTTCAAGATGAATAACCCAAGATTGAATAACCCAATAACTTGAATAACCCAAGATTGCTGTTGCAGTACAAAGTTTTAAAGGATAAAGAAGCCTATTCTTAAAACAGGAAGAACTCACACAAAATTGGTTTTGTGTTTTACACAGGCAATAAAAGAACAGTTCCCAGACTTGCAGATGTGAAGCCAATTTATTTTGATCTAAGCTTCCCAGAGGCAAAAATCTGAAGGGCTTGAACAACATATCATAGCAGGAAGGAATCATAAATGGTTTTGGGACCTGATGCTGAATAGCCACTAGTTTCTGCTAGCAGCCCCACACATGGAAGAACTGCAGAAAAAGTATGGTCTTGCCCCTCTGGTGGCCCTATCAATACTAATGCTTGAATGCAACAGAAGATTACTTCTGCCATTATCTTTTTCATGCTCTGTCCAGCCTACTTTTGAACACCTTGTGGGAAAGGGATTTCCCTTATATGTGGTTTCCACTATACTGTTCCAGTCCCTGACAGACCTCACTGCCAGAAATCCTTCCTGCTATGCAGTGAGATATGCATCTTCCCTTTAATTTGATCCCATTATTCGCAGGCATGCTGCTTTTGCAATGCACTAATTCTGTTTCCTCTGTGTTAAAAGTTTTAGACTACTGTCCTCTGTCCTACTCCAAAGCCACATTGACTTGTTAACTCCATACTTCTGAGTCAGCTTTCCCTCTCGTTTGCATTTTTGTGTCTCCATCCTTTAGGTACCCAGGCTCCCAAACTGCACATGTTCATGCTGTGGTCTATGTAAGCAATAAATTTCTTGCCTTTAGAAGCAGCATGTAGCTTGGTTCAGTGATGGAGCATGAGGGAAATGCATTATATTTTGTGAAGTATCACTCCATGCCATAACTACTAGCTTGTATAAAAGCGCAATCTGAGCTGTGGTCCAATCATGCTGAGAATATGCATTTGAGAAGCCTGAGGTGGACAGTGGCTTTGTTGAAGCTAGCAGCGGTAAATCAATATCCTTTGCAGATTGGCTGCTAGTCATCCAAACTGACCAAAATACTGTGTCATCTTGCTACAAAGTGTAAACAGGTTTTTTTGCATTGGGACTTGTATGCAGAAACCAGTTTAGTGCTCTGCTGTGTGGGTTTGGGGCTCTTTTAAAACTTGATGCTGGAGAACAAAAGAAATAGAGCATGCATCTATACCAGCTGCCAATCTGGCAAGTGAGGTCTGGGTCTATGTTTGGAGAAGACTTCCAGAAACACCTTTAGCAAGTGATGTGCTCATATCTGACTAGAATTTGATCTGGTGTCTTTTTTTCTTTTTAACAAGCAAAAGCTTCATTTGGCACTAATGGGGTAAATGAGCTTCATCCTTGTCAGTGCATTAGCAAGACCCATATACTGGTGCTAAGATACCATAAAGATATTGTATCAGCCTTGATGTTAATGTAAAAGTGTTTCTGGCATACATAGCTGGATACATTGGATGCATTGGATGAAGTGCAACTTAAATCTGTGCCTTTGTGAGACTCTGTAAGAGTAAAGTGCCCTATGCCCTTGACAATAACTCAGTGTGACACAGCTGCGCAGTGAGTCTGTAATAACAGATTCTCCTTACACAGTACATCTCCTTTCCCTAGACCAGTGTGTAATAATAACTTCTCCTTACACCACAGATCTCCTGTCTCTAGACCAAATTCATCTTTATGTATGCCATGCTGCAAACTGCTAAAGGTGTATAATTGTGTAAGTTACCAAGACAAGTTGTGTCTCTGCAGTATTACAGCACCTACAGGCAGCAAGAAGGCTTCACCAGTAAAATAGACAGGCCCTCTAACAGGTTCTCTTGCTGGTTGATAAAAATCCCAAATTCAGGCTGTAGATTTGGTGTTTTAGGAAAAGGAGCACCCACCTCTCTACAACTGTTAACCAAATACATGGAAACAGAAAGAAAAACTACCATGGGCTTGGTCACTTCCATGACAAAACCCAGCAGTTTCCTAGCAGCACCTATCTAAAAAGCAACACTGATGTTTCCCCCTCTTCTTCAGATAAGCAGATCCTGGGAATGTATGAGGAGGTATGCATAATATGCTGCTCAACAGTAATGCTTCCTGACAGTCAGACTGTGGACGACAGAAAAGACGGTTTTCCAAAAGGCTACCACTGTGGCCTGGGATACTCAGATGAGCAAAAGTTAAAATGGGAGTGAGGGAGAAGTTCAGAAGATTCATCCCTCTCCAGTGACACAGGAGAAGCTTTAATTCTTCAAACCACCTATTCTGGGTCTGTACTAGGTACAAGAAAATGTCACAGCACAGCCCATGGGGCTTGGTTTTGTTCCTTTCTGTCCTTCAAGAGGGAGGTCTCATCCAGTCACTGGGATGTGGAAGTCTGGCAAACCTGACCCTTTCCAGGATCTTCTGCCGCAGACATGCTATTACTGTCAGGTAGGTCCTAAACCTGCCCAGACCTGAGGAGTAAAATGGGGTCATATGGTACCTCTCCTAGTATATTCACATACTCATCCCCTTATCTACACAGACACTCTGCACAAATGTGTCATTTTGATGAGTTTGGGAGGAAAACATGAAAACAAGTGTTTCATGGTCAACAAGGTTAAAATGTTCTCTTAAGCAAAAAGAGTGGAAAAGGAATGTTCTAACTTTTGGAGTGAAAGCCAAGCAGCAGAACTCCCTGAGAAAGGGAAATTGTTTTCTGGCAGGGCTAACCATGGCATAACACCTGTACTCAATCTTGGCTCCAGAGGTGCGAAGGGTAGGCAGAGATCTCACTCAGCCAAGCTCACCTCTGTGGTTTATTGTCCTCCTGCTCTGAGGACCATTACAGTTACAGATTTCAGCCTCCTGGTCTGCACAGTACCAAGTACTTTTCCCTCCATCCCTCCACTTCAGTCCTCTTGTGTGACAGGTCATGTATCCTTAGTGCAGTTTTCTGAGGGACAGGGTAAGTGCCTATGCTGAAAGAAAGATGCCCTGCAGTTTGGGTGAGGGCACCATTCCCCATGGCTTCTGGAAGGATGCAGCAATGCATATCCTAGACCTGGAAATGTGGTCAGTTGTGATGTCTGCCTGACCACAGTACAAAGGGAGAAATGGCTTCTGACCTTGCCTGTTGAGGGAAGAGATGTGCAGAAACCCCAGATTTCTGCAGCCTCCTACTGAGACAGGGAACAGAGGACTCTGATGTTCACTGGAGGAGTGGGGCAGGACCCAAGGCCTCTTTGTGGTATCCTCACCTGACACAAGAGGGGGGGTTTACTGAAAAGAGCAGTGGCCCCATCACTCCCCAGATGTCCCACATGAGAAGACTGGTGCAGGGAGAGGACAGGTCTTGGAGCCATGTCCAGTAGGCTGTCCAGGGAAGTGGTGAAGTAAGCAGAGAACTGCGGTCAGCCCTGGAAAAGCCTTCCCTCTCCTGAGCTGATGCAACAACTGGCAAAATGAAGATCTAGCAGGACCTAGTTGCAGAAAAGAGACATGGAATGGAGATGTCACAGAAAGAAATAGAATCTATTGGTAGACACAGAGAATATAGAAGCCTTCCCAAAGTAAACCTAGTTGTTGCACCTTTGCAGCTTAGGCAACCCATCACACCGTAGGGAGCAACCAAAGACCAGTCTCAGATTGCTTCCATTTGCTGTGTGAGTAAAGTTCAAATGTCTCCATGCTTCCAAACACTACAGAGAAGCTGGGAAGAGGAATGCCATGGCCACTGTTGGACATGGGCTTCAGAAAGCCATAGGCAATTTCAATGGATGCATTAACTCACAGCATCTGCAGCAAGGTTTGATACAGCTATTGGAACTAGACAGATTGGACCAAATCTGAAGACCTAAACAAACTGACACATTAATTTCTGATCCATTTGGTACTGTAAGCACAAAGAATGTTTTCTGGCTGCCTTTTTACAAGCGGCTTAGCTTTCATCAGTGCCAGATTTACACACTTTTTATACAAACTCCTCTGTCCTGAACAGACAGAACTTACTGATTTCAAGTTCCTTTCATCAGTCATAACACTGGAAAGAAAACTGATTCTCAAATCTATCTTGCACCAAGAAGCTGGGTCTTCACAAAAAAACCCTAACAAAACAACCCATGAAGATCAGTAGCTTCGCAAAATTACATGAACTGCAAGAATGGGGTTTTGTTGCCACTTACTTCCTCTTTGGGATCTTAAATGATTACGGTTACTGCTTTCAGTGTTTCAATGCTTTCAGTGACTTCAATGATTTCAGTTTCTACTATCACGCTCCTGAGAGTAGAATGTCTAAGTCTGTAGGTACTGGCCCTAATAAACAGCAACACCACGCTACCCTCTCTGAGAAAGTGATCCCAACTATCTTTCTTCTGTGGGTTTTTCAAAAATAGGGTCTTCCTGACAGAGATGTGATGGAAATCAGCTGGCTAGGTCAGCCCGCTGACCCTTTTTCATCATGCTAATCCTAATGTGTCCCACTAGAGCAAACAGCTTGCCAGTTATGCCGGCAGGGAAGCACAAAGCAGCTCTTCCTGCCACTGATGAAGCAAACAGGGAAATGTCAGAACTCTCTGCACAGGACCATTGCATCTGTTTTAAAGCAAAAGAGTGTAGCGAGTCTCCGGGTCCTGCTCACACTGCCTGTGAAAAGCTGTTGTGAAGAAATGGAGAACTGGGAGGTGGAAACTCTTGGATCTATTTTGGTCTAATATCTTCTTACCTTTGGGACATTAACAACCTTTTTGGAGGCTTGGGGCAGGAAGGGAAGACCAAGTACACTACTTAAAAAATGTCATGGGAGTTGAGATGTTTTAAATATAAGAACGGATGCAACAATCTACAGACGATCAGGAAACAAGGTAACATGGGGAAAGAGTAGGAAACAGAGGAAAAGGGACAGGATCAAGAAGAAGACACTCAAGTTAAAGACTTTAGAGAAGTCTTCCGTATATGTCACATGTGTCTCCCAAAAGGAAATGGTAGGTCTGCCCCTTTCTACTCTAAAACACCTCTGAAGAAGACAACAGAAAACACTTGAGGAGTGTATAGACAGGAAAGGGGATGTGGGAGAGTGACTCAAGACAATAAATATCAGTCTTTGCTCCATATATTGCTTACTGTGCACAACAGTTATAACAAATTAAGAGCGCAATTTGCCTTCCCCTCTGAGACATTACCGGCTTCTATATAGCCAAAAAGAAAAAAAACAAGCATTAACACTTACTGATCTAGTCTCTGTCAAACCTAGTAGTCCTTACAAAGCTATACATTTGTCATGCCACATGTAGTCTGTGCTCAGTTGGTTTGATCACTGCTTGGTCATTCTCCATACCAAAATCTGTTTAGATAATTTGTTGAGGACATTTCTTCCAACAAAAATGTCCGATCTTTAACGCTTGCCTGTGTGGCAGGACAGCACAGACAACAAGGACTGTGATGTTAGCACCAGAGCGTTATCAGAACTGACCTATGTGCCAGAAAGCTTCAAAGAAAAATCATAGTGGTGCCTCAAGCACACTGTTCCCTGGCTTTGTGGCATGTTCCCTGCTGCTGGGGCTGCACTGACACAGAAAAAGGCTTCCCTGGGAAGATAATCTAACGTGCTTAGTAAGACGTGTGTTTAGCTGAAATACCAAAAGTCCCGTTTTGTCATTTGAGGTTTTCACAATGTCATAATCACCTTTCTATCTCCTGTGCCCCTCCTAAAAATACATTTTTTTTTTTTTTTCCTTTTCCACTTCAAAAACTGCTTGAAAAGCTCGTGAACCCAGTCTGAAATGAGCAAAGCAAGCACCATCTTTCCTATATTGTGTGAATGGGAAAAGATGTAAGCAGAGGTGGACTGCCTTCAGGGTGCTGCACAGAAGGCTTGGACTGAAACGCCAGGGAAGCCTGCCTCATGTCCATAAGGTGTGTGCCCACCAAGAGACAGAGCTCTGGTTCTCCTGGAGCATGGGACACAGTATGGAGAAAAAAGCACAGGAAACCCTCTGGGGGTGTGCTACTCATTTACCTCTCCAAAGCAGTGTTCTCAGGTTTCTCATGATTCTACTGAAATGCTCTATTGATAATGAAAGTGATACTGCCCCATCCATGTGGAACACTGCTCAGACTCCAAATCACAGCTTCTGCTGCTGCATGGGCTGGATAGGAATCAGCCCTAAAGAGCCTGCCTCATCCTGTACAGTTTGTTCACTTCTCATATGATCCCATTTCTACTGGATTTTTGAAACCTTTCAAAATGATACCCTTTAAACTGTAACTTTCCCACCTCAAAGACTAAAAAATAAATAGCAGTCCTTCCTCATTCCCCTTTCACAGAAGTAATTTCTGCCCACACCATCCCCCTACTTTCCAAACCTGAACTAAAACCCACTAAATACTCTGAGGTGCACTGCAAGGGCTGGGTGACAAAGACATTTATCCAAACCTCAGAAAAGAGATATTCTGAGCTGCCTTTACTGAGAAATTGCTTTGCAAGGTGGATCTAATGCAGACCGAGGAGCCAGTCACAAGCTAGTGGAAATAAAAGTTTTCTTTACCTCCATGTTCCGCAAGAGAGAGGTGTCCTCGGGGAAATCTTTCTTCCCCACCCCTTTCCCTCTTATCTGTTGGAAAACTTCAGACAAGCCAGAAAAATCGTGCCGTGGTGGGGGTATATAATATCCGAGCTGCTGCTCGGCTTCCGAACTGACAGAGCCCAGCAAGTGGCCCTGCACCACCAGCAAGGAAGAAGGGCGGGTTGATGAGAGGAAGGGAGGGAGGGGAGAGGAGGGGGAGGCAAGGCAATCAGGGTTTAAATTTAGACACAAATCTAAACAGATATTGTCCTTCCCAGAGCTCTGGGCTCATGAGACAACAAACAGCAAACTCTACTGCTGCTCCCAAACTTGGGGACACCACATGTGCACTTTCTCCCTTCCTTTCTCCCCCTTATATTTTCTGTCACCTCATCTTTACTTCCCCCCTACACCCTGTTTTGCCTCTATTTCTCTCCATTGCTTGCAGTTACTGCCCCAGAGTGTTTCTGCCTGGATCTCTCCCTTGACGATGCTTCCCTCTCCAAGTTTGCAGGGTCTCTTCCTTGTTTATTTGTAAGGAGACTCTTTTCCCCTCTCACTGCAGCTTCCCTTCTCCCTTCCTTCATTCACACTGTTAGGTAATTTCAATCAGCAGTGCACTGTCGTTAGACTGATCAGAGAGGCAGAAGAGGAGCAGTGCAAGGGTGATTGTTGTATTTAACCAGAAGGCTTTGGTGTCTTAGTGCACAGCTGGGACTCCCCGGGATGACACTACTGTACTGCTGGGTGCTCTCCTAAAAGAGAGATAAGGTCTAAACTGTGGAGAGAGCTGCAATAATGTGGGCACAAGCAGAAGGGGTGTCGTCATGCAAGGTATCACTACTAGTTGTAAAGCAGGACTAGCTCCTTCCACCCTGAATTCATGCCTCACACTACTGGGTCAGAAGGTGCAGAATGCTCTTCTCTCCCTTCTCAGGGAAGGATGGACTTGTGCACTGGAAGTGAGAAGCTTCAGTGGTGACAGAAAAAAAAGCCTAAGGAATGTTTTGCTATAGTTTCCATTTCCATTCAGATCACAGTGTTGTAAACTGGACATCTCTTTTAGCAACTGTTTGCATATGCTCCTCCTCAAGAATTTCAGTCCCCACCTCTTGAGAGCAGGGTGGAGCAGGGTGGTGCAGAGGAATTTGGAAACATTTCCTTTTTCTTCTGCTGGCTTCCCTGCCTTGCATGCAGCTGCAAAGTGACACAATGTCATGTCATCATTCTGAGATAGTACCTCAGAGGCAGAAGAGGGTTAAAGCATCTTTTCTGAAAGGGATGCATATTTTTCCTCTGCACTGTTTCGCAAGTCCCTGCTGGCTATAGTGGAAGACACTGCAGAATGGATTTAAATGTGACCATCATGATATCCTGGATTATTGTTACCAATAAATCATCTTGACATAGTTCTTACAGTATAGTTAACTGTTGCTGGACTGCATGCTGTCTGTAGGACTCCTGCGGAACTGGCAGATTTTAATCATGATCTAATTATCTCCTGAATTCAATATACAGTGGTTACTTGGTCCTTAGCCAAAGAATGATACGCCGAGTTGCTGCAATCTGGAGATTGGGCAAGAGGACTAATTAATCTTCTGTTGCTGTAACACTGGATTAGTTGAAACCCTCTGCTGTAAGCAACCAAAAGATGCTGCAAGTACAGATGTAATGAAATAGATTAAAAATCTAAAAGAAGTGTAAGACTGAAATCCCTTCATGACTGGAAATCTTACTGATTTCTTGAAGTCCTGACAATGGTACGTCAGGAGAGGGGATAAGAACTGAACTGAGAAGCAGCATGAGGTGGGGAGGGCAGGATACTTTGGCTGTGCATGTTTTCTCTGCTGTTGGGACAGAAGGAGGATTTTATGTTTAGGGATTTCACTGTGGGCATTGGTCACAAGTGTTGTTTTCAAGCTGTCTGCCATTTAACAAAATCATATACCTGCAGTGGCTGCTTCATGCCATTCAGGGTTTATTTCAGTAATTTCTTTTGGCTTTCATGGGTTGTACTCTGTGGAGGAAACTCTTTACTCAGGTCTACAGAAAAGGACACTGCTAGGCAGAGATGGTATCACTTTACCCGCACTAATAAAACAAAGTAGTCACAGCTGCCCCACCACAATTCTTCACTGTTTATTTCTCCTCCCAAGTATCTTGTCACAAGGCAAATCCTCCCTGCCAGCAGGATTCCCAGATGCCATTGCTCAGCTCGTGGTACACAGTACTCAATTTATTAATGCTAAATCTTTCTTCCTGAAGGAACAAGGAGAAAACACAGAGAAATACAGCACATTTTTCTCCAGACAGGAAGACACAAGGTGTGGATTTGCTCTAGACTTATTTCTGGACTGAAACCCACCAGTATATCTGAACCAACCAACCTACATGTTTTAACTGCAAGAACCTTGTAACAAATGTTATTAAGGGAGGTTATACTGAGGAACCAGGTGTTTTACATGATATGCATGTGAAAGTATGAATGTGAGAGATTCTGGAGTATGACACTCCGCATTTCTGTGTGTGTCTCTGTTTAACAAACCTTCTGGGATATAGCAGTGTATATAAGATTAATTTGTTTGTACGCAAAAAAAAAATTTTCTACATCTGTCCTCCTCAAGAGGAAAAAAATGCAGTCATCACAAGTGCATTAAAACAGGCTCTAGGGAGAAACTTTGAGTGAGAAAACGTTGCAAACATAGACCCCCTGGATTTTACAGCTTCCCAGTTGGTTATTTTCAAGACATGGGAGGCCAAACCCAGCAAATTCACTTCAGGCCAGATTATTGGTACTTTTGCTACAAGCAGCACATACGGGAGAGCTGCAAGGAAATCCTTCATCCTGCATGTCTGCAAAAGAGGTAAGTTCTAGTTCTAGTACTAGTTCTGCCATGCTTAGAAACACCATGTGTAATATTTGGTAACCTCTTGCATTTCGGCTATGAAGTATGGACAATGGGGCCTCCACAGGGTGCTAGATCCATAGAAAAGAAATGCACAGATATGACAGTTCTTTAGAGAACACTTAGGAAAGAAAGTTTTTGAGGGCATCTGAAATTCTGATGTTTGTGTCTGCACAGCTATCTCATTCAGATGTGTCTATGTGGGAGCCCAATGGGGGAAGGTATGTTTGTCAGGGCTGTGGATGAACAAAGAGTGGAGGGAACTGTGGGTCCCCACAAGATAGACTGAAATTCTGTACTTTGTTAAGGCATGAACTGAGGGTTTAGTAGGGCTCACCTGTCAGTGCCAGTATCTGGGATTGTTCGGTCCACCTCTCTGTCTGGCTTTGCCTGCGGCTATTCACATTATTTCCCAGAATTCATACTATTAACCAGCAGATGTTCCCATGTTGGGCTTTTGACCCTCTGAAAATGAGGTCTCAACCCTTCCTGTTCCCACTCAAGCAACTTGATTCTCAACTGAAACAAACAGGGGGATAAAGTAACCACAGGGAAAAAAAAAAAAAAAAAAAAATCGCATTTCAAAGATCAATCAACTCTAAAAGCCAACATCCTGTTTTGGGTTGGGTTTGAACATCAGCTTCTCTGACAATGGCAAGCTGACAGGAAGTGAACGTGAGCAGCGTTTTCTAGGGGAAACTCACTGTTTGAACCCACCATTCTGCTAACTGTGTCCTGAAGTATCTGCTCCCACCGACCCTGCCCTCAGCATTTAACTCACACTGGGGACACTAAGCCCCACCCTCCCTCTTCAGGGAGTTATCGGCAGGAAATGAAATCAGTTGGAATGCTTTGTACCATCAACATTTTTTGCTCTAATTCTGCAGCTGCAGCAACTCATGTCTGGGAGCACACACGCACACACACACTCACATGCCAGGCACCATGCACCCCTGGGGAGGATGTGAATGGGAAAGCCCCCTTAGCAAAGAGGCTTGAATTAAATGAAAGGAGGTGGTTGCAAGCTATTCTTGCTAAGCTGTGTTGGACAGGGAGAGTGAGACTGTGTGTGTTGTATGACAGACACATAAAAAAGTAGGCGATACAGACTAACTGAAAGATCGAATCATTTCACATGTCCCTGACAGTCGGTCTGCGCCTGTCTGCTAACATCTTGGTTCAGACTAACCAGGCATCTTAACTCTCAGGCTCTGGGCAAAAGCTTGCTCCCAAGCAGAGTAAAGTTAGAAAAATGCAACACCGTATATGGAGCATTTCACCTGCGATGCTTTGCTTGTAATAATGAGATTGCCCTGAAGTGGACCACCCTAACTCATTTCAGGCCACCTATGGGCTGGTGGGTAGTGTAGGGGTAGATAATGCCATCTCTTGCAGCACCTGCATTTCTTTGGAGAGCTCTTCTTTCATTGCTGATCACCTGACTTCAGAGAACATACTCAGCTGGGGTATTAAAAGGCAATGGCTTCATCCCACTATATTAAGATAGTGATGAGACAAATATTATCAGCATCTGCCGCTGACAGCTTGCTTTTAGACTGAAATTCCTCTACCAGTTACTAGCTTTAAAACTCAACAAGGCTTAATATAAACAAATAAAAAGTTACAGCCAGAACATGGGTGCTGACACAATTCCAGGTATCTGTGCTGGATACAAGCATGGGTTTGATTATGTTGTTCTCAGGCCAGTCCTGCTGCCAGTCTCTCAACATCCTAGTATCACAGCTGGCCCCCACAACATCTTCCTTAGCATGCAGCCCAAGCTCTGACTGAACAGCAAGAATTTTAGACTGAACATGGAATAACTGTTCTGGTCCCTAACAGGTTATGCACAGAGGAAGCTTGCCTTGCCACTGCCTATGTGGTGCCTGTTAAAAATATAAAAGGACTTTCAGCTGAATATCAGGACAGTGCTATATTAATTTTACCTATCTTCAAAAAACACACTGATGAAAGGGTCAGAAGCTAAATTTCCTACCAAGTTAATGTGGGAACTTTGAGGGCAAGAACAAATACATGCGTTACACACAGACACACACCACCTTTCTGTGTTCTGCAAAGAACTGTGTCGTGTGCCATTTCCTAATAGAAGCAGCACTGCATTGTTCCACAGGGCTGCTATCTCCCCAGGACGATATCTAACCAACATTTTTAGAAACAATTTGCATGGTGGGTTTCATATGGCACAGAGTGTTGGCACTTCAAAGCACCAAGTACTTCAGCATTTGCCAGAGCTGAATCACAGGTCAGTTGCTTATGTCAAACACGGTGGCAAGTGACTTTAATCACTCTGGCTGTCACTGGGGCGCAGAGAGCTGGCCTGGCTCAAAGATCAAGCACTACACCCAGTGAAACTGCACAGCCTGCAAGTGTTATCTGGACAAAGAAAGGCTTCTGTTCACAGACAGGCTGCATGATCTAGACAGGAAGCCTGGCCCAGCGTACAGCTAGACTGTGTCTGAAGAGAAACCTTGCCCAGCCCATCCAACCACCATGCTATCTAAACAGAGAGCTGACTTAAGTCAAAACCAGCTATGAGGAGGGCAGACAGAGCATAATAATACACTAGAGAGGATGGTGACCTTGCTTGCTTTCTGGCTGAAATACACCTTCTACAGTTACAGAGACCCCAGATTCAGCCCAAGGCCCATCACATATAAACCACACTGAAATTATGATGATTCCATAAGCTGGCCAGCCCCTGGAGGGAGTAAACTGGCTTTATCTACAGTGAGATATTACTGTCTATTTATTAGGGTTTTTTACGGACATAAGCACAAGAGAAAAAGAGAACTAGTGGCTAGCAATACTTTCTTGACCTTGTTATTCAAGGACACTGAAAGCCCCTAGACATATTGCACCACAACAGAGAGAATCCTTCTCCTTTCTCTGAGATCTACCTGAGGAAGTGGTGTGGTTTAAGCTCCTCACGCAGTTTGCTCACTCACACCCCCCTCTTTCTTACCCCCCACTCCCAGGGGGATGGGGAGGAGAATTTAAAGAATGTAACTCCCATGGGTTGAGATAAGAACAGTCCAGTAACTAAGGTATAATACAAACCACTACTGCTACCACCAATAATAATAATGATAAGTGAAACAACAAGGGAAGAGAATACAACTGCTCATCACCCACCAACCGATACCCAGCCCAACTGAGCAGTGATCTAACCCTTCCAGGTGACTGCCCCCAGTTTATATGCTGCGCATGACATGCTGTGGTATGGAATACCTCTTTGGTCAGTTTGGGTCAGGTGTCCTGTCTCTGCTTCCTCCCGGCTTC
>JAOEHY010034785.1:0-12276 GCA_025447955.1 Psilopsiagon aurifrons | reverse complement strand
GCCTGGGCCGCCCCGACGAGCCGCCCTTCGAGGCTCCGGACCCGCAGAACCGGTGGGACCGGCCGCTGTTCACGGTGCACGGGGAGGAGCCGCTGCCGCTGGACGCCATCCGCGCCGCCCTGTTCGACAGCGCCCCGCCGCCGCCGCACCGCGCCACCCGCACGCAGCCCCTGCAGTCCTCCGGCTTCCTCCACCAGCTCGACCGTGTCACCCAGGAGGTGCTGGCCGCCGTCATGGACTCCCAGAGGAGCGGGGCGCAGCCCGGCGAGATGGTCCGTGTCCCCGGTGTCGCTGAAGGACTGGTGCTGAGCCGGCCGGTGAGCATGGCCGAGCTGAGCCGGCTGCGGAGGCAGTTCATCAGCTACACCAAGATGCAGCCCAGGGATGAGAACTTGCCCCAGCTGGCAGGCATGTTCCTGCAGTACCTGAGCCGCAGCATCCAGTGAGCCTGTCGCCCATGCAGCACACAGCAGTGGCCGTGGTCCAGCCACAGAGGCCGCAGACCCTGCGGAGCCTGGACCCCATCTATCACATCAGTAGCTCTAGGAAGATGGGTGATGCTGTGTCCCTGCAGCGAGCTATACTGTTAAGAGCATCCCTTTAGGGATGCTGGTCCCCTATCCCTCTGTATTGTCCCCACTTTCATCTTTCAAAAGGGAGAGCTAGTGTCCATCCCCAGGCAAGTGAAAGTCTCCTATGGAGATGTAAATACCAGTAATCAAACAGCATCTGAACATGGAAGCCCAGAAGGTGGTGACTGCAGGGAAAACTTCCTCTTCATTAGCATGTGTATGTCTTGAATAAGAAGCCTGTTTTTCCAAGGGTGTCTCCAGATGATGTCAAACTACAGAAGGGACTTCAGGTCTAGGACTGGAACAGGCTGCGTCTTTAGGATATGACTCTATCAGAAAATCCCACTGAACCCAAGAAGTCAATTTGCAAACTCTGCACTACAGAAGGGTGCTTAGTAAACTCAGACCTCTCTGTTTCAGGTTTAACAATAAAATGTGTGCCTTAAATGGAGTAAAGTCTTAATTGGCCTGTGGGACTGCCGCGATTAAGAGATGGGGCATAGCTCTGCATCGGCCTCTCCCTACATGGGACTGTTTCATTGAAATAACTCACTGTGTCTTTTCTCTATAAGGTCATCATTAAACACCTTTAAAATGCTAATTATTGAGTGCTCTTGTAGGAAGATTGTTCTGGGTGAAACTCTGCCGTAAGTCTGTGCCAGCTGTGATAGGTGACTTGGTTTTGTGCTCAGTTTCACACAATTCCAGTCTTTGCTGTACCACATATATAGCTCATTATAAACTTTTCACTCTGTGGTGGATTCTTCATCATTTTAATAAAGTGTGGCTTTTGATTTTCATGGCATGTGTAGTGCTGCCCAGGAGGAGATGGTGAAGTGGGGCAGGAAGGGTTACTTCTGTTATAGCGGCTCTTTGACGTAGGTGGACTAGGGTACTGTAGAACTGAGAAATCACTACAGAAACGCTTTAATGTGAATGAGTTGATGTTACCAGTCAAAGAGAATAAAGCTGAGAAAACACATTCAGTATATCCACCTTCCTGTGAGTTCTCACTGATTTAAGACTTGGTGATTCAGGATCAAGTACTTCCATTTCAGATCTGCTCTGAACTGTCTGAAGTGTGTTGCAGCACTGATTACCACATGATTGAACTCTTCTGATCATGAACTCTTCTTCATGAAGCACTTATCCTTGGTGATAAGAACAATCTGTATTTTCCAGATTTAAATCAGCCCTTCTTCAAGAAAGAGGCAAAATCGTGTTGGATTGTATGAAAACAATTAAAAGGGGCTTTTTCATCATCAGGGAGAGGATTCTGATGCAACACAAGCTTTAGTAGGAAGATGTGTATTCTTGCTCCTTACTGCAGAGTCCTATGGAAAGGTGATAACATACTGGTTAATTATAAATGGCTTCTGTTAGAGCTCCTCTAAAAGGTAATGGTTTCCCCTCCACCCTTTCCTGCTTCTGAAGGCCATAACTGCTGCTGAGTAGAGATTTCCTCTTACATCTGTCCACAGCTGAAGAAAGAGTCCTACATTCTGCTAGTAATTAATTTAGCTGCCGTTAGGCGCAATGGCATTTTTAATTTCTGTCTGTGAAAGTTTGACTTTATTTTTAACCCCTAAAATGGTTACAGAGTTTACATAGAAAGGTTACAGTTTGCTTTGCTTGGCATATCCTGGAAGAAGTACCCATGCAGTATGTACTTGTTCGATTCCTTCTTTCACCTAGTTCTAGGCTGTTCTTACTGTTCTGGAACCTGTATCACTATTACCAGCTTCCCTTGAATATTTTGCCATAGGTTAAGGGATTTGTTGGTAAGAGAAAAGGGAGGAGATTCCCAATTCCTTGTTCTTTAGTTTATTAGCGTAGTCAGGATTCACCAGTTCAACTGGATGATAGAAGCAATTGATGCAGAATAGTCAGGAGCAGTGAAGTGGTGGATTTGTTGGATCACCAGCACTAATGACAGGAAACAGGTGAAATTTATAGTATCTTTAAGGCCTCTCTCTTTAAGCTCATAATACAGCCTGTACATATAAAGGATCTTAAGGAAATTTAACTTGGGAAGCTTGCCTTTATCAGGAGGTGAAATGCTGAAGGGATTTCTGAAGAACAAGGTTAAATAAAACAGGGCAGTGGAAACTTAAGCCCTGGTTTAAGCATATGTAATAGGGTTCAAGTGAATTCTTTGGGAAGAGAGAGAGAATAACAAAGAATAACTTTTGTCCTTTTGCATCACTCTTTATTTAGGCTGCAGTTCTACACAGCCCCCCCCCCCATCTCATTCCTTCTCAATCCTGACACTTGTCACATTTGTCACCAACTTGTTTCAGTGTACCAACACATAGGAGGCTAGCCTGGCAGGCAGGGGTTTGCTGGGTTACTGTGTTTGGTTACTGCTCCATGGTAGGGTCTCAGTCATGGGAAGTGACTGAAAGGTACAGACCATAAAGGGGGTACATGACTCATTCACTGGATCGCCTTAAGCAGCCATGGAAATCCATCCTGAGATGTCTCAAGCAGCTGGTGTCGCTAACCACTTCCAGTACAAAACATGACCAGTTGTGGATCTGAGCAAATCTAACCTAATAGGAGCAAGTTTTCCAAAGAGAAAGTCTCTCCTCTCTACAAGCAGTTATTAGCTGCTGGTTGGAATACATTACTAATATACATGGTTTTAAGATTAGGAAGGCTTTTTGCAAGACACCCTTAGAACACACTCTTTACATCCCTCATTTTTGGTTACACTTAGCCTTGTAGAAGGTCTCAACTGTTAAACTGTACATGCATTTGGTTTAGAGGCTTAACTATAAGCTTTCTTTGACTATCTTCTGCTTACTTGCTTTTTTTAGTGGTTTGCCCCTTATGGTTATCATCCACAAGTCATGGTGTGGAGCTTGCAAAGGTAAGTGTATTTAATACCAGCGCTTGCTTGAAATTTCCAATGAGCTTTGCATACCAAGCAGGTAACCACAAGAAACATGAACTTTGCATTCAAAATGTAACTAATGGTATTTGTACTTCATTTAGAGTGATATAGTATCGTACTGCTTTTCCTGTAAGTGCTGCCAAAAGCCAGCCATGCCTAAATGTCAGCAAAATAACATCTGTAGTACTGCACTTTGCCATAAAAAATGGAACAGAATGAATGACATTCAAGAACTCAGTGTAAATTGCCTTACTTTCATGTGGTGGTCCTTTGAAGGAGAGGCTTTGTGTCTCAGTGTTGCAAGTAAGCAAGCTGGGCATAATAGCTAAGCTTAAAGGGTGAGCTGGTGAGAATAGTGGTTTACAGGAAGCTTTTAGCTTCTGTTCCATTGGTTCCAATATGACCTCATATGTCTGTTGGCCAGGCTTCATCATATGGCTGCCCAGCAAGGAGTACTTCAGTTACCTGCTGTTCTGAGCCTGGCTGGAACGGTTGGATACGTACATTCCATTTACTCATTGCTTATTGAAAAGCACCAGCTCTCCAGAGGGAGGACTGAAGTTGAGATTCTGATGCTGACCTGAAAACCTGAAATGTTTTCCACTGCCTTTACATGCCTCTTCTTTTTCTCCCTTCAATAGCTCTGAAGCCAAAGTTTGCTGAATCCAAGGAGATCTCTGAACTTGCCCATAATTTTGTCATGGTCAACCTTGAGGTGGGCTGCCCTCTGATTTATATCCATGGTACTGCCTAATAGTTAAACAGTTGGAATTCTGCTTAACTGATTACATCCTGGTCTGTGTACTTCCTAAATCCCACCCTCCTGAATAGGTGTTCAGGATTGATTGATAGAGGTGATTGTTTTAAGAAGGGTTTTCTTCAGTCTGGTTATTTTAATTGTGTTTCTAAACCTGGCTCTCTGCCATTGTCTCTTAACAGTTTGTACCTTGTGTCATTCTGTTGCCATAATAAAGGGATTTATATTTATTCTCTTCTGATATATCAAACATTTCTATGCCAAAGTGGAATGTTTAATACAAATTGACAGAACAGAAAAAAATGCTATTTTCACAAATGATACTTGTTTAGGTAGAAATTATTTTCCTTCATGTGTGAGTGCAGTTACTTAGAGTCTGTTCAAGATGTAAATTGCTCAGGGTATATGGAATCTGAAAGCAGTAGATTGTTTCTTTAAAATGAGTGTAGTGTTTTGTTAGATATCTTGCTAGTATGTTCCCTCTCTTCTCTCTTGCTGTGGTAGGATGATGAAGAGCCAAAGGATGAAGCCTTTAGTCCTGATGGAGGTTATATTCCCAGAATCCTTTTCATGGGTAAGGCATCCACAGCTGTTGTATCCACTAACAGGATTGGGTTCTTGTTGTTACTACCTAAATTTCATGCTTGCCTTCTTGTTTCATAGACCCCAGTGGAAAAGTCCACCCCGAAATCATAAATGAGAAGGGAAACCCCAGCTACAAGTACTTCTATACCAATGCCGATCAAGGTATGTGCAAAGGAGTTTGAAATGCATTTTTAATGAGATGAAACTCCAGGTGGAGGACACACATTCACTTTTAAGTGGAGAAAAATGATGATACTTCAGAGCAGAACTGGGAGCTGTTGGGTGCCATGTGAGTGAGTAGTTCTCTTATGCCTTGAGGAACCATATTCAGAATCATGATTCACATTCACACCTACTAGAATGTCTATAGGACCTAAACTTTGTCTCCAGTTGTGTCATGAAAAATCCTATAATTCATATGATCTAGCTACAGACAGCTGGGAAAAGGGTGCAGGACTGTTTTACCCATGTTACCCACAGGTTACTTTGTAGACCTACATTCTGTAACTGTGTTGTTTTAAAGCACATAATTACCAGTTCACCTTGATGTTTTCATCTTGAGCTTAATAACTGATACCTCTTCTTCTAATCTTTCAGTTGTCCAAGGGATGAAGGAGGCCCAGGAGAAGCTAACAGGTGATGCTTTCAAACAAAAACACCTGGGAGATGAACTATAATGAATGCACTGATTGATTCTTTTCCATCACTTCAAAACTCTAAAAGAAAACAATTAAACAGACCAAGAATGTAGATGCACTGAAGGGACATAATTCTGTCAACAATGTTAGGTTAAACCCCGTTTGGAGTTCACACACATGCATCAGTTACAGTGTTAATCTCCTCCTCTACTTGGCAGTTTGTACAATAATGGTTATTTGCATCTAGGTAATGTACAAACACATCAGTTTGTGTGTTCAAGCAACCACTGATACTTGGTGGAGTGTAGGGCAAAACGTTATTTGCAGACAAACAGCGTGGTTGGAGCAACCAGAAGTAGCCAACATTTTGACGCTTAATCAGGGTTGGATCCCTCTTTTCTCACTGTTATTACATGATCCCATTGTTTTTACTGGGGATTCCTATGAATGGAGCATGTTCCTGGGTCAGATATCCCAAACCATGAATTCTGCCACTAAGCCGAGTAGAATAAATTTCTGTCCAAGTAGCATGTGAAATACTAGCTCTGCAAACATATTTTTGTGTAAAACTGTGTGTGATTCATCTTTATTTGCCTTTGGGCAGAAACTTAACTGCTTCCTTATGCACTCACCTTTTGACTGTTTTATCAAGTAAGGTTATGGGTGGGTTATGTTAAAGCTTTACAGGGCTTCCCCTTTTATTCTCTGAATGTTTTTTGGCGAATGCCTTGCCATCACATTGTACTGTATTTTTGTACCTGGGTGAAAAATTAAACCTTTTTAAACATAAGCACGCAGATGGCGTTTTGTGGTGAAGGGCGTTGCTTTCCATGTTTAAGGATGGGGAAATATGTCTCTGCGTTGCAGAGGTTATTAATGTTGACTGTTACAGCAGAAGGTTTCTCCTTTTTGTAATTAAAAGGCAATAGTTGGTTTTCCATGTAATTAAAATACAGCCATTATTATACTACCTATACTGTTGAGGGCAGGGTAATAACTAGTAGTTATCTACAGAACTGAAAAGATAGAAGGGGGAGTGGAATCACCTCTCTTGACCTGCTGGTAACGCTTTTCCTAATGCAGTCCAGGATGCTGTTGGCCTCCTTTGCCACAAGGGTGCATTGCTGGCTCATGGCGAACTTGTTCTCCACCTGGACTCCCACATCCTCCTCTCTAAGGTTGCTTTCCGGACTGTCAACCCCCAGCCTATACTGGTGCACAGGTTATTCCTCCCCAGGTGATGGACTTTGCATTTCCCTTTCGTGAGCTTCCTGGCAACCCTCTCTGACCATTTCTGCAGCCTGTTGAGGTCCTTCTGAATGGCAGTACAACATCTGGTTATCAACTACGCTGCCCAGTTTTGTATCATCTGCCAGTTTGCTAAGAGGGGACTCTGTTCATGCAAGTTGTAATGAAGATGTTAAAGTATCATCCCCAGGGGTACCCTGCTAGTGAGCAATGAGCCCCTTTCAGCCCAGTGGTTCCGTCAGTTCCCCCACACACACACACCTTACTGCCCATTTATGTAGTTTGTACTTCATCAGTTTGTCTTTGAGGATACTATGGGAAACGGTGTCAAAAACCTTAGTAAAGCCAAAATAAATCACACCTCCTGCTCTCTCCACATCCACCAAACTAGTTATCTAAAGGGAAAAAAGTCCTATCCAAAAAGCATTTGGTATAATTTCCTATAACAAACACAGATCATTTTGTACAGCTAATTGCTGAAGAGCTATCTGAAGACTTCAGTTGGGGAAATAGTGTACAATAAACCCAACTTGTCTACTGAGTCTGTTTTTACTCGTCAGTAGCGTTATGAATTTTACTTTCCACATCAGCCTGCCTATAAGGGATTGTAGACGTCAAAACTCAATTGGGCAGTAAAAGACAAAGACTCAGTTGAAATAATGGGATTATTGCACATTACAATTACCCTGCACAGGTCTTATCCTTTGCTTCCCTTACAAATTGTCTAATAAATTAACAAAATAGCACTAGAAACTATTCTCAAGTTGTGTCAGCCTTCAGAGTAATTCTGTGTAAGCCCTGGAAAGGATCTGTGGTTTGCAAACTTGTCTTTTTATCCCCAGCTGTATCAGTTGACCTAAAAAAAGACAGGTCCTGTCTGATGCTCCCTATTTCATATAATAGCCTGCGAAAGTCATTGCTACTTGGCAAGTAAAAGTCATCTTTATTTGCCACCAGGGGGAGGACTCTGCTCGTTCAGCAGGGAGATGATTCAACAAAGAATAATTAAAGAAACAATCTCTGATGCAAAATAGCAGGGTGCAGCTCCCGGACACACTTATGCAGCAGCTCGGCCCTTGCCTTATCTCTGCAGTGAAATTACAGCCTGTGAGATGCACATCGTCTGTGCCTTTCTTTGCAACATGCTCAGGTGTCAGAAGCAATGTGGCCTCAAAGTAATTGTGAAGAAGTTCTTAATCTGGAGAGTGACAGATGTGGGCAATATGCTTCATCCTTTACATGTAAGACCATCCTGATTAAAAATTGCTCTCCTTCACCTCTTCTTTCATGCATCCCCTCTCCTTCATCACTTTATTCCTTCCAGGCTTCTACTTCATAGAATCGTAGAATCCCAGACTGGTTTGGATTGGAAGGGACCTTAAAGCTCATCCAGTTCCAGCCTCCTGCCTTGGGCAGGGACACCTTCCACTAGAGCAGGTTGCTCCAAGCCCCATCCAACCTGGCCTTGAACACTGCCAGGGATGGGGCAGCCACAGCTTCTTTGGGCACCCTTTGCCAGCGCCTCAGCACCCTCACAGGGAAGAGCTTCTTTTATGTATGTTGTATAACCTTATGCACACAAGCAACTCCACAGGGTTTTGAGGAGCTGTTTACAGGTCAGTGTTTGTTGTTGTTGTGCTTATAGTTAATTACACACTGCAGCAGCTCAACTGTTCACAGGCCTCAGATTATTTGCCCCCATCAGCTTTGTTTCATGTGCTGCCCATCTGCATATGGCTCGCAGTAAACCTGCATGCCTACATAACTTCTTTAGATGCCTCCTATAAATCCCCTTGGATTCTCAGCTTCTACTCCTTTTCCAGTGATAGCAAAACCCAAAGATGCTTCCAAATTCTTTGTATAGACCCGGGGAACTGCCAGGCCAAATCAATCTCATGTAAACAAACTTGCTGTCAGCTGCCTTTTTCCCAGAAACAACCTACAGAGGGGAGAAATAAACAACCCAAAGTTAATTAAAGAGTGAGTGGATTGCAGCTAGCCATCTGGCTGCCTGGGAGCAGAGGTTGATTTTTGCACCTGGGGCTGAACAGGCTTTCAGGAAGTGTCAGCAAGAGACTCAGGAAACCTTTCCTTTGCTGTGCTTAGCAGCAGGGAACAAAGGTGCTTCAACCAAGAGCAGGAGCCCAGCCAGAGAGTCCTGTCCATCCTGCTGGCATGCTGAGTTTAGGAGTCAGCTACTTCAAACACACTTTTGTCCCCATGGCTGTTTGTCAGCCTGTATCAAGCTGCTAATGAGCTTCATTCATTGTCCTCACAACTTTTGTAATGAATAGCCCTGAAGTGAGGTATTATTGAAGCCAAATGAATGTACTTCCAAGGTCATACCCTTGGAGGTGATGGAACTTTTCTTAACTTTTGGCAAGAGGAGAGGCATTTGTATTATGCTGTGATATTTATTTGCAGCTGACTCAGTTCTATGCCTGATTGGGTTTGCCCAACCAGGACAACCATTCCAAGGCTATTCCTTGACAATGGTGGATCAAAACTTGAGGCCTGAGGATGGAGATTCTGAAAGTGATAAAGGTGGAATTACACCAAGCAGAACTCTCTGCAAAGAGTGGGTTAAGGAGGGGAGCTTCACTGCAAGTTCATGCTCATCAAAGGATGAAGCTTATCTAAAAGGCTGCGCCCCACTTACAGACCACTGTGTAAGTTGTCTTTGGCGCTAACTGGAGAGGGGAGCTGGCTGCATGGAGGGAACCAGGAAACAATGATGCAGATCTGTCAAAACAGTAAAAGTCACTTTGTCTCAGAACTATTTGGCACATTAACTCATTCCCCTTTTCCTCCTCCATGAATCAGGTGCTGATTTGTTAAGCAGTTTGGTCAAATAAACTCAGTTTGCTTTTCCTTTCAAAGTTTGCCTAATGTAAGGAGTGGCTGCACACAGTTCCCAGACATGCCATTGTCCGGGAAGCACAACTCCTACCAGAGGTGGTGACTCACTCTTGCAGAGCCAGCACCAGCCTGGTGCCACCACTTCAGCATGACCCAGGAGGAGGAATCTCCACTGCCAGCTGCCAGCCAGCTCTTGTGGCCTGACACAAGCAGTGAGGACAGTGTCCAAGACTTGTGTGATCCTCTCCAGGCTGTGGCAAATGTCATGGCACAATTCTGTTCTGGCTCCATCTGCAGTAGGCTTTTGATTAAGGACTAAAAAAAACAAGGGAGAGACCCCAGGCTTCTCTGTTCATAATCACACTGGGAGCAGGGACTGTCTGACCTGTGCTTACAGCGTTCCAGGTTCTGGCTCAGGACATCCAGAGGCTGTTACACACCACCCTGTGCTGGCACTTGTCCCAGGACAGAGCAGAGCAGCTCACCAAATCAAGGTGCGGGAGCAGGCAGAGTACATCCCAGGCATGAGATCCCCAGGTAGGTCGGTGCTGTGAAAACGATGAAGAGTGTCTGAGCTGCTCCTGTGTCCTGCTTTCCTTTAGCCAACACAGGTGACTCTTCCTCCATCTCTCGTGTCCCTGTGTGATGTGGGGGATGAAGGAGAGACGACTTCCTGGAGTTTCCTCTTCTCAAAGGGACATGATCCTATTGCTGCCACTCCAAGCCAGGGACTAAAGACCCATCAGAGTACTGAGACAAACTAGGGCAGGGCTGAAGGGGCAAGACAGCCTGGACTGAATTTGGCTCAGGCCGTAGGTAACTGGTTGATGGTTAGAGATTGTTGGTATATACTCATTTTTGGACCATTCTGCAGATGTACAGCATAGTGTAGGTAGATGTGTTTTAGAAACACTAATTGTTAAGAACTGCAGATGTTCTCCCCACTTTCTGAGTGTGTTTCAGGACACAACATAACCTGCTGTGCATGAAAACCCCTGCATTGGCAGCACAGTCAAATTTGGATGTCACTGTATTGTGCTGTTTCTAATGTTATGAACAGTTCTCACAATCCCATTTGTGAGGGTTTTGGTGCATTAGCTTTATTAAAGAGAATGAAATCTGCACGCTGGGGGCACAGCATGGGACATCATGCTGTTTATTCCACATGCAAGTGAAGAAGTGCCTGGGTGAGTGCTACCTATTTGAATAAGGGGATTTGTTTTCTCCTTGCTGTTGGCATGTTTTCAACCTGACTTCCCTGGACAACAGCTGGTAATGAGCTGAAACCACTGCTCTGTGTGCAAGCTGCTTCTCTGAGATACAATATTGTCTATGTATGCCCAGTGCTTATCATGAGCTTAGACAATGAGTCTTTTAGACTCAGGGTAATTAGTGTTATCACTACAATCATTCTTGATTTAAGAGCTTTGGTGCTGCTCTGGCTTTGGTAAATAAATCAATAAACAAAACACTGGTTTTAGAAAAGAGGGAACTGAAAAGATTGAAATTGTTTCCTTAGATCAATCACACTGTGTGAGGATGCAGTGTCTTGGGTTAGAAACACTGGGAGAGTAGTAGAGCGCATGTGTTGTGCTGGGTAAATGTGTTTGCACGATTGCTGTGAGAGAGTGAGATAGATCCACATATTGGAAAACAAGAGAAAGTGTAACATCTGCTTTTCCCTGCCACCTCCCGGGGCTTGTGGGAGTGCTCTCCTGTTCTCCCATTTGTAAACCTAAACCAACACAGACCTCCCACGCTGGAAGTTGTGTAAGCAACTCATGAGCACACAATGTTAAATCCCAGAAGGGAAGGGCGCTAGGACACCTAGCTATTCACTCCATAAAGCACAGATACATGGCTAACCAACATGATAGGCAGAAAGAATCACTACACATTCTCCTGCCGTCCAATTATCGGGGTGCATCCTTTCTTCTTTCTGTCTGAGAAAGGTCTTGTATATAAGCACTGGTATTTCAGGGATGGCAGGAAGTCTGGAAAAGCCTTTGGCAATTGGGCTGAAGTGGCTCTGCGCTTGTGGCTGTGATCATAGAATAATAGAATAGCTGGGGTTGAAAAGGACCTTAAGATCATCTATTTCCAACCCCCCTGATCATGGGACGCAAATTCAGTTGGTCACTAAGCAGATGCACAAGCGAGCCTAAGTCATAACACACCCTTTGCATCCCAGGTGTAGATATCTGCCTTTGACCACTTGACCTCCCTGTTTGTGCTTTACAGGGCCGTCCCTCACAGTGGTTTTCTAAATGGAGCATCAGTCAGCAGGTGGAGGGAAAGGTCTCGCTTAAGGGTTAATCAGGGCCTGGCTTATAGAACAGTGATTTTAGTTGGGCTTTTGATGGCAAATTAACGTTGTTCTTCTAGATGAGGGTAGAAAATCACTCCCGTGATAGCTAGAATTGACCCCTGGGCCACCCGGCAGGTAGCCCTGCTTGGATAAAATGCAGAAGCTGTATGGCATCTCTGTTGTGCAGAGAGGTGTTCCTTGAAGCACAACAGCACTATACAACATACAGGCACGGCGTGCATTTAGGAACAATCGCAGGAGAGATCATAGAATCCCAGACTGGTTTGGGTTGGAAGTTCCAACCCCCTGACATGGGTGGGACACCGTCCCTTAGACCAGGTTGCTCCAAGCCCCATCCAACCTGGCCTTGAACACTGCCAGGGATGGGGCAGCCGCAGCTTCTCTGGGCACCC
>JAOEHY010034784.1:13121-26078 GCA_025447955.1 Psilopsiagon aurifrons | reverse complement strand
CCCCCCTCCCATGACCATCCAGGCATTCAGAGGTGCCAGCAAGCAAGGAGAGAAAGACTTTTCCACATGGTTGTGGGTGCCCTAGCAGTGAGACAGGAAATATCTTTGAATTCTGTGGGAAAAAAATGCTGTCGAAGTATAAGGATTTGGGGTTTTTTATTATTCTCAAGGGCAGAATTTGAAATAGATGCTAGGAATTGTTGCCTGTTCCTGGTTTACATGAGATATCTTTAATCATTTTTCTAGCCAGAGAAAGAAAGGACTGCAAGGGGCACTATAAAAACTCTTCCTCACTTTCATCTTTGCTTTTCCACTCTGCCTCACATGTGTGAGAGAGAGAGGAATCCACAGCCAGACTGATTCTGGACTGACTAGGATTGTTCTAACACAGGGGGATAATTATGAAAGACACATTTCTACTGTGAATACCCCCAGGTTAAATTTCTGGAGCTCTGCTTTCTCAGTGTAAAGTAAATATTTTTTTATGTTGCATGCAGGGGGAAAAACATCTTTGTTTTGGCTTAATTGTGAACATATTCTAATGACGGAATTGAAAAAAAAAGACAGGCAAGAGTAAGCTTTTGGTGGAAACACAATATTTTAAGTGCTGCAGCTTTACATTAAATTTCAGTGTAAATGGAAATCAAAATAATACTGAATGAAAAATAATGCTTCAGTAATTGTGGTGTATTTTTCAGAGTCCCTAAAGCTTTTGTGGAACCAAGGAGACAAACTTGGGGTGCATCACTTCACAAAGCCCACCATGGGATCTTTTAGGAAGGTAAGATTATTTCTTACAGCAACCTTCTAAAAAGTTTCAGTACAGCAAACAGATCCATGAAATAAAATTTTAAAAATTCTAGTAGTATATAGCCCAAGTTTTCTTGAAAATCTATACTGCAGATGGTATTTATGTGTATGTAACATGGGGAAGGAAATGTGAAGAAAGATTACACAGAAATAAGAGTGAGTTTTCCCTTGAGTGGGTGAGGAGAGATTTGTACCATGGCTGCCTACTCCCTTGACCTGTGAATTGAACATAGTCTCTGTGCAGACAGGTTTCTGATCTCATCAGAAATCACACAAGTCAAATGGATGTTCTATCTGGACATGTGTGCCAAGATCACCTTTATGAACTTGACTGCAATGCCGTGTCACGAAGCCCAGAAAAATGTAGTCACATGAGATTGAACATGAATCCCAGCCATGTGTTTGAAATGTCAGTTCCCTACTGCAAGGTGAAAGAACTGGAAAGAGAACAGAATGACACGGGGTTGAAAATCTAAATTCTTCTCTCAAACCTGCAGGAAAGAAGAATGAAGCCTTCTGATCCTTAATTTCTCACCTTACAGAGTTAAGAAAAAAGCTCAATTGGAATTATTTTCATTGTGCTCTTAGTATTGCTATTCCTTTGGCTGCCAAGGGGAGAAAAGACCAGCCTGCACCTGGTGCCACTGGGAGAGGTAACCTGGCTTCTTCCACTGACGTGCACCTTGCCTGTTACTGCAGTCTCGCTAAAGCATCTCCACTCCTGCTGTACCCTGCTGCAGCAGAAGTATATTTTACTGATTTTCTTTGCATCATTCAGAAATATGGTCAGATTTTATTGTCCAGTATTGGTATTTGTGTGGAATAGCAATTATTTTAATTTGTAAGTTACAGTTTATATTGCAGCCATGCAAAGTGAAGACCTATATATGAAGAGAGATTGGTAGTGCTGCAGATGAAAGGTCCACCCTCTACATTTTGAAGGTTTTTTCTTCTGGACTAAGTCTAGTCCCAGACTATGTCTGAAGCACATAAGCTGATCTTCGGACAGCTTCTCCTACATAACTTTCATCCAGAAAGGAGCCTATATGTACCCTCTAGGTTTGCTCTGTGTTGCGAACCAAGGTGTCAGTATGATTAGGAAACTTCCTATTAAAGTTCCTAGTCCCAACTATAATACCAATATAGACACACCCGTGGCCTGAGGGAAGCAATTTAATGAATGTGAGCTACTGCCCTTATGGAAATGTAACTCCCTATATGAAAGCATCAGGTACAAGGTAGTACCTGGTACATTCTGGCAGAGTAGCATAAGCTCTCATATTTCTCAGCTAAGAGAACTAGGAGGTAAACTCAAATGAGTTTGATAAAAATTATTTGCTAGTAAGGTCAGCTTTTACTTTAGTCTACACTTGTCTTCCAAATGGGACGGACATGCATTTCTCAAATCCTTAATGAAACATGAATGACTGCTTGTTCCTATACTGTGGGAAGAGTCAAAGGCTGTATTCTAGTAGCACTGAGAAGCTTTGTTGTGCAAAGTTTCTCTTTGTGCCTATGTAGACTGAATATAATTTTTCAATGTGAGTTGAATTCTATTGACTTTCATTTACTTTAAAGAGTGATATTTTGGTTTTTATTTCTGAAATAGTTCCTCCTGGTCCACATTTAGTGGTTAGTTTTAAGGATGTCAAAGCTGCTGAAAGGAATGCTTACACAACACCTGCTGTTATGGAAGCTGGTGAAAATAAGCAGCATTGCTTGTGGACTAAAGAAAATATAGTCGCAGTGAAAAACAGAGAGCTTATAGGAAAACCTATTGGGAGAAAAATGTAACTGGATTCCTGTGTATCTTAATGGTTATGGCACTTCCCTTTTTGCCCCGTGGCATAAAGACCCCAATCCAGTGAAGCACTTAAGGCTGAGTAGTGTTGCTACTTACAGTGTGTAAAACTAGGCACACATCAAAGTGCTTTATTGGGTTAGAGCCAAACTGAGTAACACCTACTTAACACTATATTTGGATTCACTATATTCAGTTCTGAGATCTGTATTGATCTAGATTTTGAAGCCTTCTCTGAAGAAACTTTTAAGTTTGTTTTTTATAAACTCAAAATGATTTTGATATGGTTTCACTTTTCACTCAGAGATTTGAAAATACTTTAAAATTATGAATGTATTGATTTTTCACTATGGGGAGAGTAAGTAGTAGCAACCCATAAAACAGATGAGGAATCTGAAAGTAAAGTAGTGGAGAAAAAAATCCACAACAACTGAATGGAATTGGAAAACGAATTTGTCTTGATTGTATTCCCATCTGCTTTGGGTTCAGTTTCATTAGCTTTCTTGAAAAGGAGCTTCTGTCAGGAAAGTTTATAGAAGCATAGGTTTTTTAGTAGGCATTCAAGAACAGTTACAGAAATCTTAGTTTCATTTTGTAACCTGGCCTTTCATTCATGGTTTTATTCATGCCCATTCTTCTTTTCATACTATGAAAATATCTTGAGTTACCTATGTTGCTAAGACAGATTAAAAGCTTCATAATAAAAAAACTGGTACTGAACCAGTTTGAATTTAGAGAGAGAGAGACTGTGTGAGACATAAGAAAAAAACCTCAATAAGGATTAGTGCAGCATAGATGCTTTTTTTGATCATGAATGATATCAAAGGAAGGGCTTTTTGAAAAGGGAAGAAACCCATTGAAATTATGTCTTTACATATGTTAACTTGTAAGACTCATTGCACATGGGCAACATTAGAATAACATAATAAAGACTGCAAGACACACTGGTTACATGTGGAAAGAACAGCTGCAACCACTTTAAATAGAATGATAGCATATAGGAAGAACAGTAATGCTAACCATTAAGCATGGGGCTTAGGAAGAAGATTGTCTCATAAGCAAGTTATTGCATAATTCTCTGTTATGGGAGTTTCACACCTTCCTCTGAAACTTCCAGTGCTAGGAACGCAATAAAACACTAAATGAATTTCTAACCTGATGTGGCATGACAATCAATAAAATTCCTTTATCAGCTAGCTTGAGTTTTCAGAACTCGTCATAGTAACAACACGTAGCTTTGCAGAATGCTAACTTGTGATCAAACATTCAATTTATTTTAAAAACTAAACCTCTCCTCCTTATTGCACATTTCCTCGAGTCTGGGGAGAGTAGCCTGGTAGGCCACATCATCTACCACTAGAGAAAACATAGGTTCTTGTGGCTGATGATTACTCAACAGCTGATGTATGCTGTCTAGGAAAACTGTAGTGGTACAAGCAGCAGAGATGCAACTAGAATTGCTTTAGACCAAGTAACCAACCTGTGGTTCAGATACAGGATCATCAGCCTCTTTCCCTTAAACAGTGTTCCACTGCAGTGCCTTTTCTGCCACCCTACAGCCTCATGGTCCCTGTTAGTGTTAGATGTCAAAATATAATTCCTGTTCTTCTGGTGGATAGTACAGTAAACCCAGACTGCAAATACAGTGTACATCAGGTCACAGAGACAAAAGCTACTACACATGCATCAACAATGCACCCAATATCTGCTAGGCAATACTTGAATTTTTGGCATAGGACTTCTTGCATGGTGCAGAAGGATTGCAGCTCCTTAAGCTGTTTTGTGTCGCTGGTCTTCCAGAAACATTGCAGTTCACGAGCTTGGCCAGGCTCAAGGGAGGTTGATGCTGCTGGAGAAAAGCCCAAGCATCCTGAAATGATATTGTGGGTCTCAGAGGCAGTACATGATGGGAATTGAAGGGCTCTTTCATAAGTGTCTTTCACTGTGTCACAGAGAAGTCACATTAAAGTCAAGCATAAACTACTTTTTTCAGTGAGATTAAAATTATACCAATCCTGAGTGCTTGAAAATGCCTAATTTTGAAATGACGCCTCTCATGAGAAATACTGAGGAGTACAGCACTGTGAGCAATTCCCACACTCCTTCAAAATGAAGCCGTGCTGTAAAGCAATGCATTTTGATAGCATGGCTTACATCTCTCAGAGCAGCCT
Source organism: Psilopsiagon aurifrons (assembly GCA_025447955.1). Lineage (NCBI taxonomy): Eukaryota > Metazoa > Chordata > Aves > Psittaciformes > Psittacidae > Psilopsiagon > Psilopsiagon aurifrons. The sequence goes on along the minus strand of JAOEHY010034784.1, from coordinate 21,296 downwards.
GAATGATTTTTCCCAAAGAGTGCAGCAAAGTGTTAATATGATAGCTCTGTGGCTTTGAATTACAAGCATGTTTTAAGGCCCACCAAGAATATCAAATAAATATCTATTTGACTAAAGGAAACATGCTTATGCACAAAAAGGGTTTATTTTGTGCTGGGTACAACAAAAAACTCAACATGGTTTTAACAGCAGTATATTCATGCAAATGGACTATAGCTAGTCCGATGATATTCCAAGAATCCCAAACTTTATGCACCACCTCTGGCCTTCATATAGAACACTATTTAATTTGTAATTAATTAGTAAATTGCTGTGTGACAGACAGCAAACTATCATGGCTGAATTGACCAGCAGAAAGATTATTCTTCTGGAAATGAGCTGAAATTCTTACTGCTGGGCAATTTCCATGAAAATAGAACAGCCTTTTGTAGCTTTTACTTTAAAAGAAGAATAAAATTATGTCAAAAGACAGCAAATAAAAAAGGTGAAAATCTTAGCTAAAAGACATAGGCAAGAAAATCTCAATTTGTCTGCCTATCCCAGCAAGTTAAAAAGATTTATTTCTTGCAAGGAACTACTTCAAACTTGAATTTATTTGGGACTATTTAGAAGACATAACTAAGTGTAAATCCCTCTCATTGCATCTCCTGGAAGTCAGGGTAGATTTTGTTGTATGAAATCTTTTCCACTTTGAAAGTCAATGCCTGGGGAAGGGGGCAATGGGGAGGGGAAGACTTGGCAGACTGCCACTAGCTTCATTCATTATTTCATATGTTATGCGTACCATATAAATACACATTTTCTTGGTTTGCCACCCTGTATGTCAATGCAGGAATGATTGTTACTTTATTGTTATAAATAATATATGTGCATTCAGAGACACTTAAATATTTAGCTTTCTTGGATTCTCACTTTTGCATACTTTCCCCTCCCTATACTCACCCCCTGCCTCCATGTCTGCTCCCAAGTCAAAATAAAAGTCTTCCCCATCTCTATCCCATTGTTTTTTCCATGGCTGATTTAATGGTGTGCTAGGTTCAGTGAACTTGGTCTTGGATAGTGCTCCACCCAGAAACAACCTTCCCTTCTATACGAATTATCATATGAAAGCTGCTAATGTCGTTTAACTGCAGCTCTGCTTCATGTTTCATAATTGTAAGTAGTGTCGTGCGGTCCACACTTGCCCAGTTTCAGGGAATAACCCTTCTCCCTTTTCTCCTTTCCTTCTTTTTGCCTTATACTTCAACAGAAAATTTTGTCTCCTTCCTTTTATTAGATAGATCAGTGCTTTCCTTTCAATAAATATTTGCTACTTCGAATATGAAAACAGCTTTCAGTCTGGGATCCTTTTACTGTTAGAAATACTATTGGATCGTGCGGGACTTATCCTCTGAGGGTGAAATTGGTTATTGCAGGCTGATTTACAGCAGTGGAGGGAGCTGGTCTCCTGAACCTTCAGAGTAGTGGGAGTCTCTTCAAACAGAGTTTCAAACAGAAAAATTTAAATTTCAGTGCAGTACAATAATAAAAGAGAGAGTCTAATGTGGCATAAATTTTAAATGGTGTTGACCCATGTGTCTAGATAATGATCTGCCTCAAATCTAATGTAAAACATTTTTACATATTGAATAGAGGCATGAGGATATAAAAAATTTGCTGTTGTGATTTTGAGATATCAGTATCAAAAAAAAAAAAAAAAAGAATTTGTTCCTCATAATAGTGTTTGAATGTCAAAAGAGATTCTTTGTTGTCATTACAAGTTTAATAGCCGCATAGCATAGGAACAAAATATCACTCTCTGCCGCCACTAAATGCAATTTGCGTGCATATTAAAGAGTAAACCACTTTTCTGATGTTGAAACAGCAGCTACATAAGAACAGGTATAATTTTAATTAGGAAGAGCATTTGTCCACGCAGTCAGGTATGACAGATTTTTCTTTGATTTAGACAGGAAAGACAATATATAACAAATCTTTAAGGGTTCTTACTTTTTAGCATGTTTATTCAAAAAGAAATCTTTACAAGAATCTACAAATGTTAATGGCTGGTATCACTCAGCTCAAGAGCAGGAAATGCAACATGACTGCTTTTACTAGGTCAGTGGGAAAGGACACTTTGTTTCCTGAAAGAAATATTGTTTTTTTATTATTTTTATGTTTGTTGTTCCCATAAAAATGGACCCAAGTGTTTGAAAAGATCATAAATACGGTTGAAATTTGGCACTGTGAGCTGGTTGCAGCCACTGCATGTACGTGTTTCTCTCTGTGCTTGTTTGTGGAGTTCAGCCAATTCGAACTCTGAGCTGGTCACAAGCAGCCCAACGGCTTTCAGTTTTCTTTTGTGGTAGCTGTATTCCCTGCAGGGTAAAACCTTTCAGGCTCTACTTCAAGGTACAATATTCTCCTCTGACAAGATAAATTATTACAATGCAGTGTCTGCTTGTGAAAACTCAGTCTTTGCAAAGTTGTGTTCATTTGATCTCCAAGAAATAACAGTTCCATTCTTCCAGGTCTCAGTTAAGCTGAGACACATGCTAATTTTCTTTTAACTCTGGAGTTCTGATGCCCTGAAAGAAATATGTGTTTAAGAGAAAAATGGAATCTGCTGCACCATGAAGGAGTCAAAGTGTCTGGTGTGATTAATCTGGAAAAGTCATCTTCACTATCATTTGGAATGATTAGGTGTGAGGGCACAGTGTTGTATTTGGGTTTATGCATCATCACAGCCTTTTTTAAATATTATTAGACAGCTGGAATAGGCAAACCATCTACCGTTATCACAGAACTGCATCTTTTATTACTTGGCTGCATAAATATCCAATATAGGATAAGCTCAGTCATCAGAGCAGTGCGCCATCTTCCATAGCAAACTGAGCACTATCCATGCTTGTCAGGCAAAGTTGAGGTTACAAAGCCAGATTCCTAAGACAGCAAACACTGTCAGACTATATTGAGATCCTGATGGAGCCCAAAGGCCAGTACAAACTGCAGATTTATGTAAGCAGCTGCCTCTCCTGTTTTTCAAATCTTTACTAATGTACTCTTTGGCAGCTTATCTGGGTGTTCATCTTTCTGTTACATTTTAGGCTGTTTCAGTTACTAAAGAAAAAATATATTATCATTTGGAACGAAATATATACATATACAGAATGAATATATGGAATGAAGTGTGTGTACGTGTACACAGCACATACTGAAACAAACAAGCTAAAAGGAATGTTTTGAGACATTTGACAGCGTTAATATTGATTACTAAGTAGATTAAGAGACAGCCACAAGAGGTTTTGTCAGGAGATCAAACTTTACCTGTGTGACAGTGTTAATAGTACGAGACATGAACATTCATCAACAAAACAGTTTCAGCTGCTTGGCAAAAAACATTGCATCTCTGAAGTGTTTTGTCATACAGCTTCTTCCACCTAACAAATCATGGTGTTATACACTTAAACTTGCTCATGTCAAGGAGAAGAATGTTTCCACCAGGAGGCTGTATCAGTAAGGTTCTTGAGTAAGGAATTCTTCAAATATTTTTTATTTAGTGTGCATAATTATCATATTCTATGATTATTAATAGAAAGGTGACAACAAGAATGTTAGAACCAGTCTGGGATGGATTGATGGTCAATCTAGCCCATCTTTTCTCATGCAGTAAATGACTGTACCAGATTTTACGTGGAAATATAGAACCTCAGCATAGGAGATTTCTTCTGATGCATATTCTTCCAAATGTAAGTGTACAGTAACTTCTCCAGAAGTATGAATTTGAGGCCTGAAGAAAATCACTCTTTATGCAAAATAAAACCCCAGAAGACTGATAAGACTAACATAAACAGAATAGCCACTCATCTGGAGTTGGTTTAGATGTATTTCAAAATCAGTGGCAGACATCTTTAGGTTTGATTAAGGTGAGGATTAGTTGAATATTTTGCCCTAGCCTTCTGTCTTGGTCCAGAGCTCTGCTTTTCAGTCTACATTGAAAACTACTCTTGATTTTCCAGAAGTCATGTTGATGACACTCAATGGAGATTCCAGTGGGATAAACCAAAATAGGGGAGCACTTAGAAAGCAGTACATTTGCCTTCTGGTCCACATTCAAAATGTCTCCTTCCAATTAAAAAAGAGTAGAAGGAACTTTCCCCTTACTGTTATCTCCTGATTCAAGAGTGAGAGAAAAACAGACTCGGATTTTGAACTGTCAAAATTATTGGCATTTAGAAATTACATTTTTGTTCTAATGAAAAGGCCAGCATGTTTGTACTAACATTGTCAAAACATTATTTTTAGAACTTTTTGGTAAAATTCTCACAATTCTTCTTTCTGTCCAGAAGTGGATTTCAAAAGATTCTGAAATATTTTTGTTTTCTAGAAGATGGATATGCTCCTTTTGAGCAGTCCTGGCCCATGCATTTTAGTTTACAATTTAACTGATCTGTATCCTACAGAAGGGCTCTTCACTGAAAATTAATGCTAGGTCCATTGGTTATATAATAAATGCCAACAGCTGTCAAAAGCAGAATGAAGCAAAAGGGGGGAAAAGGACAGTAACTGTCTTATAAGAGTGCGTCATGGTAATTCAAGAGACATTCTGCAAATTCCACCTCAGTGGGGTATGAAATAAAACCCACACTATGATTGACTGGGAAAACCTGGGGTGGCCCAAAGTTTCTTTCTTTAGGATGATTTTATCCTCCTTATTTTTATTTTCTGATAGCTTCCCTAATTCTAACAAGAGTAGAAAAAAATTGAAACAGGCAAATGTATGGCCATGGTGCAATATCAGATAATCTTGAAATACAATAATATATCTTGCAAGCCTGTAAGATCTATAGTAGGCTTATAACTGATCAATTTTCCACCCAGGTTTACAAGAAAAATAAAGTCCACCATAGTTCATAAATCAACATTTATTAAGGTACTTGTATGTTTTCTCTCTCTTGAAGGTTAGTGATTTTAAAAAGAACCTATGAAAATCAACACATTCAATGAAACTGAGGCATACTGGCAAATGAGTATTTACAGGGACATGTGTATTTAGTATGCATAATTATCATAATATGCATAGATATGTATCATAATATACCTATACTGTATCTTAGGTAATAATAATTAGGTTGTGGATTTCATTATATAATAAATGGCCATTGATGTCTATAAAAGCAGCAAAGTATTTTGACCCCACATTTTTTGACAGTCTTATTGATAGTTTTACTTTTATAGAGGTCCAAACACACCTCAACCTTAGAGAACAGGTTTACTTTTCTGTTTTGAACTGGCCGCCAAGGAGAGTTCTCTATAAATTTACACTGAAGTCAGAATGTTAGAAGGACACAGATACCTATGAGAATTCCAGCAATAGTGACATTGCAGTATTGGATGAATGCATTTATGAACAAGCTGTTATAAATCATTGGACAAAGTCAACAGTTTGTTCTTTCTTTGTGAGAACTGGACACCCCAGGTCTTTAAACACTTAACAAGGATTGCCCCCCATCATTTCCCTGTCTCTTTAATGGGGCTGCATGGAGAATTAGGAGCCTCCACAGCTTTACTTGGGCAATATGAAACACAGCTCAGTAACAGCTCTACCTGAAGCCCCCATAGATATGCAGCTACCCCAAATGTACTTCCTCACAGAAAGGAAACCTCCCTCCTTACAGAAGCTTGGGACTGTATGTATCAGTTGTGGACCACTCTGCTGCCAGGTGGGTCTCTTTGGAAGTTAAAGTTTAGTGAGAAATACACCATCCTCAGTCCAGGGGTGAAGGTCAGACTGCACCATCTGTCTGTGTGGTTACTGCACAGTGCTCTTTGCTGAAGGTCAATGCTGAAGCTCCTAGTTTGTGGTAGCTGCAGCAGTGTCTGGTTTCACAGCAGGTCAGAAATTCCTGTCCAAGGTCCTCAAGGCTCACCACTCGTCTTAGCTGAGGATCTAAAGCAGCAGGAGCTTGATTTGTCATCATTCAGCGAGGCAGAGCCATGTGTAAACCCATACCCGTCAATCACCAATTCTTTTTCTAATCCACTTGCTCATATTGCCTCCTCCATTCAGCTTTGCAATTTTGTTCCCTTCATTGTACAGAAGTGTTAACAGTTGTAGAGACACCAGGCAGTCATGGTCATCCATGTGTTGCATACAAAAAGGGGTTGCAAGAAAAAAAATTATCGGTAAAATGGAGTTGTGAGGTTGGGCTCCATACTACTGTGTGTAAATTTTAGATTCACACAGCCTAAGGCAGTACAATGTCTGGGTTTTGAATGTTTGTAGTTGTTTTTTCTGTATGACTTCAGACACTTAAGTAACACCTGAGCTAAATATCTTTCAGCCCCCAAAACAGTGACCCCTCAGGATCAGCACTGAGCCTCATTCCCCTGCATGTCTGTCCAGCTAATTTCTAAGCTCTTCTCACAAATTCCCTGGGGGCCCACCTCCCATTCATCCTCAGCAAGGTCTGAGCCCCTAACTCCACTATACCCTCTATATTGAAAGGAAAAAACAAGGCAAAAAACACCACTCCTTCAGCTTTCTGACAATCTGCCATGAACACTATACGTGCTCTTTCTCTCCTGGTACTTTTGTGATGGACCAGATGCCCCATACTGTCTCCCCTTTGAGTGCTGGAAGCCACAACAAGCTGCCAAAGCTTTAAGAGGGAAAAATCTCTGGATTCTCAAGCAGCTCACTACCTGGGTTCATTGCTCTATCTGTTGCATCTGAAGTTTGAAGAGGAAATTGTTTTCACATGAGAAGAGAATATGCCTGACAGTTCTGAATACTGGAAGATATCTGAAGCTGAGCACTGCAACTGAGGTAGCTTTGTAAAGTTGCTTCATTGCACTGACAGCCCAACAGTCTAGTTGCTCAATCCAAATACTTTTACAGTTAGAATATGTTGCCAGAAAAAGGAAATCGGCTCTTGAGGTGCATTATCTCCTTTCAAGACTGTCCTGGGGGCACTTACTTATTATCCTGGAATAAAACAAACGAAAGAGTTCTTTTAAAAAATATTGTTCAATCCATTTAGAATCCCTGGAGCTTAGTATTTTACATTTCTGTGGCTTGATAAAGTAAAACCAGCAATTAGTTTACATGTATTTATGGTTTATGGCTCTTTCCTTCTCTTTGCAGTTCATTTTGAATACTATAATTCTGACAGATTAACTTTCCTAATACAAGAAATATTATTTCCTGCAATTATGAATGAAAGAGGAGAATATGTGATCACTATGACTGATGGAGAGAAATTTCATTCTTCTAGATAGTATTTTAAGCTGATATCCTCACCAAGAAAAACCCTTTAAAAAAAAAAAGGCAAAAGCTGTAGACAAATATACTTGTGTACATCTGCTTGGCTGTATATATGCCATTTCTTCACCAACAGTTTTGGAATATTACCCACTTTAACTAAAACTGAGATAAATTTTCCATGAAGATGTAGCATGTTTTCACTGAAAAACTACCCCAGGAGAGAATGTCTGCTGGTAGGGAGGATGTCTGCAGGGGACTGCAGCACACCAGAGAACTCAAAATGGGCAGAGACTTAAAACCTCATCCAGGGAGAACAAGTGCTTCAGACTGCAAGACAAACCAGGAGACAGAAAATCTGTACCATTTCTTTTATCCATAGCTTATGTGACTCCTTGCTTTTAAGCATACAAGAGTCTGGTTAAAAATCTGATTATGGTAGGTAATGCTGATTTTTGTTTTCTCATTTGAAAGTTTTGCTTAAGCCCGCTCCTGTCGGATGATTTCTGGCAGTGCTGGTGACCATCTGCATAGCCAGATACGACACAAAGAAACACTAAACGACACAAAGAACAAATGAAAAGCTTCTCTTTTTTATCCAGAGGAAAGTCAGTGCTGTATATTGGATCTAGTTTAGGAAGTCACCATGACACTGAATCTTCTGTATTTTGTCCTTTTCACACAAATAATATTCATCTGAGACAAAAGACCAGCTACTTCTGGAAAACACTATAGCAGTGGAGGTGCCAGAGAACTGCCTGGATTATCTGCACAGGTTATGTGATCAGATAAATGGCACTCTCCTTTCTAACTCGATTGGACAGTGACAGGTGACAGGAGGTTTGCAACTGTACCATTTTCCTCTAATACTTGTCCATTACTCTTCCTACTTTGGTTTATATTGATTTGGGGGGGGGGGGGGGAAGGGGTCG
>JAOEHY010034783.1:0-43866 GCA_025447955.1 Psilopsiagon aurifrons | reverse complement strand
CATCCTGGGCATGACGTGCTATGGTATGGAATACCTCTTTGGTCAGTTTGGGTCAGGTGGCCTGTCTCTGCTTCCTCCCGGCTCCTCCTTCTCCCTGGCAGAGCATGAGGCTCCAAAAGTCCTTGGCCAGACCAAAATGTACTAAGTAGTAACTAAAACATTGGTGTTATCAGCGCTGTTCTCAGGCCACAAGTCAAAAACACAGCGCTGCACCAACTACTGAGAAGGAGAAAAATGACTGCTACTGCTGAACCCATGAAAAATATTAACACATATTTTCTGACCTATATGTTGCTGCATTCACTTCAAGATGTGCTCCAGTGTATATTCAACCCTTTTTTATCTGATAGCTATGAGTTGTGACAGAAATGCAGAGGCTTTTAGCACTGAAGTAGCACTTTGTGGCTTCCAACTCTGTCCTGGCTTCAGTTTTCACCAAATCATGAATAAATGCTATGTGGGGGATATTGTTGAAATCCTTGTGTGACAGAACTTTGATCTTAAACCGTGCAAATTGTTTAAGGCTCTCGAGTCCAAGTGGAGCAACTTGAAGAGTAAAAGGCATGGCTACCTTTGGGTGCTACAGAATTTCTGTTCGCTGAATTCAACTGTGTTGATGTTAAGTACAGGAGGAGCTTACTCTGTAAGAAATGCAAGAGCTTGTTCAGAGATAAGAATAACTTTCTACTGCTTGTCATCTTTGCAAATAAAAATAATCCTGGAAGAAAACTTTTTGTTGTTTTGTTAACACTCGTGAGTGTAATTTATATGATATATTTTGCAAATTGAGCAAAACCAAAAAATTGCACACTGAATTAGAATAGTATTAACACTTCTTTAAAACCGCATTATGCCTTTTGCTTTTACTGATACATTTCCAGTGTAAAATTAGACTGTGATTTACATTTGTTCATACCATTCATACAGTAAGATTTAAGCCGTGAAATACCTCTGGAAGAGGAAACATGAGTATTTCAAAGCTCTTTATATTTCAAAGCTCTTTATTTTATAGATCTTTTATAGATGATCACTTCCACTGTGTTTGAGATCAGTGTCATAGTCCTGCTGTGTATTCAATTTTACAGAAATAGTGTCATGCCATGACTTTCAGTGTTTGTCTCAGAGTACTTAAGGTAACAGGACAGCCCTGAGAACTGTAGCTAAAAGTACTGCTATTTTCTACTCTTATTTTGTTGAAGAAATTCAGGAAGAGCTGAATTCTGTGAAGTAAAAATGCCTGTAAACAAGCTTTGTTAGGTGGGAGGAAACTTTTCACTTCATCTTTTCTTTTAAGAGAAGCTGCCAGTAATGTTCCTTCTTGGTCAGACTGTCTAAATTAGTCAAGATAACACTGATGAAAGCATTACCATTTTAGCATGATGAAGGCCTTGCACACTCACAGATTGAGGAAATGCTTGTGTTCAAGATACATGCTAGATTGACTGTGCAAGAGAAACATTTTCCCCAGATAATAGGAGGGAGTTAGTTTAGAATAGAGGGTATAAATCTATTAAATAGAATTTTAAATCACAGTTCTCTTCTGGGAACAGCTGGGGGCGTTTATGGGACTGCTGCACTTGCTTCATCAAAACCTTGATTGGGATAGATTTATGCGCAATGCTTACATTTTTAGTTATGGGATATCTGCTAAGATCTCAGCAATCACATATTATTAACCAGAATTACTTTCTTTGATACAAAGTGTACAAGTGAACTAGTTGAAAACACTGAATACTTCTCTTGTGTTAAGATGATGTTTTTGAAGTTCAGCCATTTTCTGGGAAAAATTTCTGGGAGCAGTTTGTACTTCAGCATTTGAGATTTCTTTGTATAGCTATGTTCATCCATATTACAAACCACTTCAGTTTATTTCGTTTCTATGTTCATCTTGCAAGTTAACATTTGTCAGCTTCAGCAACACCAGTTTCACTGTTACACAGTTGGTTAAGCTTTACCATGGCGCATAGTGTGCTCACTGGGTTTCAAATGTTGCAGGAGGCTTTCATACGCTTAAACCAAAAATTTTATAGAACTGAAAGTCTTAATTTAAAAACTTATTATCTGATAAGGTGGGTTTTTCCGGTATTTTTAAACGTACTGAATATTGAATCCATCATTTTATTGTCTGAGGTTGATGGAAGGCATAGCAGTTGGTGAAGGATTCTGTGATTTAAATGATGTTTGTTAGTGGAAGGATTTTTTTCTGCGTTTGAGTGCATTCCTTTTCTTGTAGCTATCTCTGCCATAAGAGAGAACGTTAAAAGCTGCTTGACATGATGTTATAAAATGCAGAGAAAAAGCAGATCATATAGAACTGAATGTTTTCCATTGTATAGTGTTTAGAAGATAAAAGGATTATGGACTGCTTGTGATTTCAAGTGTTACGTGGCTGCGTTTTGCAGAGATTTGCAAAAGCCTGAGTTATAAACTCGTGTGCACTTTAGCTTAATATTTAGCCAAGGTAAAAATAACCAAACCATAATCTGGTACAAGAACAGAGCCTGTTAAACTCAACTTTTAAACACAGTCCTTGAAAAAATGTTTTTGGCTTTTATATCACAACATTTGGGACTGTTTGAAGTACTCCACAATATTGATTCTTTGAGAGGTTACATAGTCCAGTGACTTAAGGTCTGCAGTGCTTACTAAACTTTGGAGATGCTTTAGGGGACTAATTAGTTTCCAGGTACTCTTTAAGCTGTGGGCCAAATCATTAAGGACTGATATATATTTGATTGCCATTTTAAAGAAGAAAACATTATTCACACAAGAGGCCTGCTATGTTTCCAGACCTCATGTATTTGTATTCAAACTTTTTGATTGGGTTGTAGTTAACAGGTCTCCAGCTCTGTAGGCTCCTGGTGTTTAGACATGGAAAATCAGTGAAGTTGATTGCTAAGCATAGAAAATACCCTTTTCTTTGGTGTTTTTTTTTTTTTTTTTTTTTTCCCAAACGGCAAATGTATTACATATCAGTGATGCAGTAAAGAAGAGAAACTTTTGATTTGGAAAGTACAGCTCCCCTGGTAGGTTACAGAATTACACTTTCACCTTTCTCTGCATCCTGTGACAGCTATACTTAGTCTTTTTCAGTATTTTCGAGCAAGAACTTTCATTCATATACAAGCATCTGAAATCTGATTTAAGAAAATGTGCAACACTGAATAAAGGATCCAACTCTCTTTAGACTGCATTGCTGATATTATCTTCAGTTGAAAGACAAAACAGTTCTTTCCTCTCCTCTCAGAGTTGGTAAAATTTCATAGTTTTAGGAAAACTCTCCAACAAGCTAATATAATAAAACTAGCAGAAGCAAACATCAGCATTTCTCAGTGTTTCTCATGCTATTCTCCACAGGCTTGCTTTGGAAATGTGCTGTTCCTCTTGGGCTTTGTAGTGCTGGCTGCCCCTTCTTTGCCCAGGCCAGGTTGAGATACAATGAAAAATGTTTGGGAAGATAGAGGCACTGTTTTGGGCTAGAATGTTTCAGGTTTGTTTTGTTAGCTAATCAAGGGCTTTAAAGAAGGGGCTTTTTGAGGCATGGGAGAAGTTTGGCTTGGTCTTGCATTATAGGCATTTGCATGAAAAGCATGTTAAAAGCTATTTGAATGTGTCTCAAGAAGGATGAAGACAATGATTTCTCTTTACCAAAGCTGGCATCATTCTGAATACACTAGTGCTAAATTTCTAATGCTTTAGTTCAAGTTCCTCCCTCAATTAAAGTCACACTTCAGATTAGCAGGTTACTCTCTAGTTTTTCTTTACTAGTCAATGTTTTCTGTTTGCTTTGCTTTGCTTGCATACACAGAGTACAGTACCAGGTGGAAAAGGCTTTGGTATGTTTGGGACTTTTTTCCTTGCTTTACTGAGCATGTCTAGTAGATCAGAATATTTTCAACAAGCTGCTAGGAAAAAAACCAGCAAATTGATACTGGTTCCATTTTAAAAATGATTTTTGGTTCCGGTAAGGATATCTTTTAAACAGGACAGGTGTCAGGCTAAGATGACAATGAAGCTTTCTATGCTAGGTGATCACTGCTGTTTTAAAACTCTGATCATGCAAGTCCTAGTGAAAACCAGAGATTGAGAATTCTCTTTAAGATGGGGATAAACAGATATTTTGCTCACATGTATATATAAAACAAACGTATGTTATGAATGATAGAGTGATAAAATGGTATGGTTCATTAATATGAAGAGAAGTTCTTGTTAGCTGCTTTTAAGATGGTTTATATGAGCTTCACAGAATCAGTGTTTGCATGTGATAGGACTGCCTGTGTTAATAGGTGGGTTTTTTTCCCATTTCAAGGCAGATGAATTGCCGAGAAAAGCTTAATGCCTTAAGTGCTTGAAGCAGGTGGTTGATAACTTTGAATATCTATCTAATTAACTGCATGTTGGCTGTTGTTCTAGCAGGCCTGACTTTTCCTAGAGAAGAAGCATAGGAAAGCATGCAAAAACTTGCTGTAGCGGGATTAATGCTGAAGTCAATATTATATAAACTTGTCCTTACTGACAAGTGCGGGTTTTATTCCTTTTTGTTCAAAAGACAATCTGCTAATACTTAAGGTGTGTTTCTACTAAAACAGAATGCTTGGTTGTCGGGGTGAGCTTGAGTGTAAAAAGCATCCTTTGTCATGCTTTTGAAAGGGTGTTGTCACATGGTTATATTGGACACTAACTCAGGAAGGGCAAAAATAGTGGTGGGGATTTTTCTGTTTTCTCTGTATTCAACAAAGCTCGTGCTTTTTACACCGAGTTTTGTAGTAGCTTGTGTCTCTAATGCACATTTGTAAAGGCTGTGATGGTATACTGAGATTTTGTTTTGGTGCATATAGTAAAAACAAGTTGGGATATTGCCAATGCAGTACAGCAGTTCACATTTGGCATTGAATACTTCAGCTGCTATCTTGACCCTTGGTGCTCTTGTGAGGGACATGAACATGGGTAGCTATATCTCTTCAGTTTAACTCATTAGCCAACATTTCCTTGTAAACTCTTCTAACTTCTGTGAAGAATCAGCAGAAGCACCGTCCAACAAGAAACAGTTGACCACAGAATTGTTTCTCACTCCAAGTATGTGTTTGAATTTGAAATTTTTTTAAGAGATAATGTCTGATAACAAGATAAATAATCAACTTCTAATGTAATGCTTTTACAATTCACAGCACAAGTGAAACTGACCCTTGTTAGTTCCTCTGGCTACCAACATAGCACAAATACAATGCTCATTGCTAATGTGCCAGTGCAGGCAGTGTTTCCAGACAAGCCCAATTCACCTTGCAAGTGGTGGTATGGAAGGCTTGGTTTTGCTGTGGTGATTGGTAATTAATGAAGCTGTCTTGAAATTAAGCTTGGATGAAGGGCTGAGGGGAAGAGAAGTCAGCATAATTTCTAATTGGTTTTCAAATGGGAAAAGAATTTTTAGTATTTACTGTGGAAATATTATACAGTCATGAAGGTAGCAGCTCCCAAACATAACTTAGATACAGATCTCTAAGGATCCAGAGGATTAGAAGATGACACTGCTAATGTTCCTGGGCTATTGCAGATGTTAAGAAAGAAACCCCAAAATTTGTCAGGCTTTTCTCCAGTGATGTTAACTTTCTTCTTTCTTGTTAATACTATAGAAATCATAGTGGCAGCTCAGTTCTTACTGACTTAATTCCTTTTTTCCACTGCCATACATTTGCTTGATATTTGAAATATGCTGGTTTTCAGTGTTAATGGGATAACATGAATTTAAATACAGCGTTAAAATACCTCTTGAGCAACATGTTTTTTAAGTCAACAGTTCATAGTTTTTACAGCAAGCAGTGTATGCTCTTCAGTTCATGGTTTCCATCTCTGTTTCACACAAGATACCAGTTAAGTGTGTTTGTTACAAAATTTTTTAAGTTAAACTGTTGTGAAATGCTATGCAACATTTTACGATTATTGGAGGAAGGACATTTAATTAGAATAAGGCAGGTATTGCGCACTCTTGTGTCATTCTTCATTGATACTGTGGTTGAGATGCAGTGTGCCTTGCTTGAATTCCTTGTGACTATTGCTCAGAAACCACATGTTAAGATGGCATTGTCATATTCTAAGAAAATTGTCAGTATGTTTTTATTGAGGAGCTGGGCTGTAACTGACTTCCTCTGACATCCTGAATTATATTACTTACATAATGAGGTTTCCAGCTGGAGTCCATTGCTTGGTGCAATATTTCCATGTGAACAGAGGAAAACAGATTAAGTTGCCTCATTTCTTTTTCCCCTGCTCCTTGCTGGAAATGGCCTGATGTCACAGCTGTTACCAGCTTCACCCTCTTGCAAAGATGCAGTGTTCTGTTGTGGCTTCAGGAGCAAATGGCAGGTGGCAGGAGAGAGGGCTTTGTTTTGTCTTCTCAAAACATGCTTCAAGTAGCTTTAGTTGTGGCTGATGCTACGTGTTCCTTTCCTACTCTGGCAGGGACAAGCTGTTGAAGTAACACAGCTTTGGTGCTCTTTTGTTAACCTTTGCCAACTGTCCTGAGGATTTAGGGTATCCAGATGTTTGAAATAGAATTAGAGAATCATTACAGCAGTTGAGGGTTTTGTTTACTTCTCCAGTGCTGATTTGTAATGCTTTTCTCTCTATTTTTCCTGGGTTTCTAATTTTAATATGTTCACAATAGGGAGAGACAAACCTTTTCAATATGACAATTCTTTTAATGCTTTCCTTCACTTAATCAGTAAGGGGAAGCTTCTAGTATGTTATAATGAGGTTACCTTTTTCTCAGCATTGAGATGTGAAGTTGCACAATAGGATGTTTTGTTACTGACACACAATAAAATGTTTGTTTTTGTTGTTGTTGTTGTTTGTTTAGGTTTGGTTTTTTTTGTGAGGAAACTTACCTATTTCAACAATGAAGATACACTGGGCCATTGACCCAACCATCCTTATTCAACTGCAAAGGGATTCAGTTTCCATTTCTTTGAGAATGGGCGCAACTTGTTTGTCTTTTGCCTAGAAAAACTATGTTCTTTCACTTTGCATTGTGGGAATGTGTGCTGCCTTTAGATGTTAAAATACTCAACTGGGGCCTGCATGTGTAAGAATTGTAGTCATATGTAGAATCTCTCATTCCATCAGTAATTCCAATTTGTCATTGACATTGAACCCTCTGGAGGAGTTAATGGTGCAGTATTGTAGCAAATAGTGCAGCAAAACTTAATGAAAGACCTTATGGGGAAAGTGATTATATTTTGAAAAAACTCATATGGTTTCATAGCTGCTAACTCCCAAGCAGTAGGACATGTCCATGTGTTGTGTCCAGCAGCAGGATGCCATGTGTGTTGCAGTGGTAGCATTCATGGGTTGACTAGAGGAATGTGTTCATCATTCTTTGGTTGTCTTTAATGTGCCTTTTGTATTCTACAGGTATGCAGAACCGGTTGGAATCTTTTTTAATTTCCTGTGCCATACTTGCAAATGTTAGGGTTTTCTCAATCTACTTCTATCTCCTTATGTGGGGTATCTTAAGGGCTAAGGCTTCTCTTTATCTTCCTCACATCCTCTTGTTAGTGGCTCGAGTTCTTGTTTTAGCGTTGGTGTAAACGGTAGCTTATTCAAGGCTGCCATGTGTTTTTCTACCATGGTGTCCTGAGAAGCTGGATACAGAGGTGCTGTGATCTGAATCACCTGCTAATTCATGTGCTGTCAACATGTGCCTTTATGTCAGTCATGCTGTCCCTTCTGATTCTTCTACACATCCGCAGCCCCATTCATTCACTAATCGTGCCAGTTGTAACAATCTTACTGGAAATCTCAACAACAGACTGAGGTAAAAAATTACTTTACTGGGAATGTATGTGTTTTAATACTATTTTGAGTTTTGAAATTTATCACATTTGAAACTTATATTTTTTTTCTTTTAAGTATGTATTTCTGTAAATGAAATAGACATTTTGTATAACATAGGCTGCTGCTGAGGTAGGAAAAAAAACAATCACTAAGTAGAAATAAACTAATTCACTGCAGTTACCTAGTTAGGAAGCTTGTTATTTGGGCAGTATCTCAGTTTTTGAAAGCTACTGAGATTGATGCAACAAATTCCTGGAACTGAGGTTGAGATTGAAAGAGTTTTCTTTGAGTTGAGTTGGTGCTGACCGAAAGCATGTCTTTTGCAAGTCACACTGCTCAGATCAGAGCTCTATACACAGCTTGTAACTTTCTAAAGAGTCAGTGGAAGGCTACATTCTGTCTTTCCTGTCATCCTGCTTACCTTTAATGACAGGCTACTGATGCTGCCATGAGATGAATTTCAGAATAACAATTTGCTGTTTTTTCATTCTTTTCAAAAATGTCAACAAATAAAACTTGTTATTTTTGTTTGGGAGTAAAGAATAATGGAGTTAAATCACATCCCATTGGGTTTGCCTCCAAGGCATGTGTTGTTAAACTTAGTTTTCCATCTTCTCCATGTAACACTAACAAGCCCACAGTGACGATGTAAATTTGAATTTGATTTTTGTTGGAATGGTGAAGTTTTAGTTGTCTGTTTTTACTTGAAATATTGTGTTTGCTGAAAACTGGTGTCATAGCACCAACATTAAAGGCACCTCTGGGACTTCTGTGATTTCCCCTGCTGATCTGGGGTCACTAGGTGATCTCTCCTGCCTAGGCATCGTTTTAAGTATCTATCCTGTTTTTCTAAGATCTGGTTCAAAGCAACGTCAGCAGGATCATTTTCCAGGATGTCCCTGGAGGTGGAGGTGGAGAGGGCAGCTAACTGGGGTTATTATTAACTAGGTTTGCTGAACTTAAGTTACAGCAGCAGTGAAGACAAGTGTCTTGTATTTGTACATCACAGTAACTCTTCAAGAACTTAGACAGCTATTGAAATAAAGCAGGTATCTTCAGTTAAAACAATTCTCCATGGCCATGGATGAACAGCTTCTGCTGACCTCTAGACCTTTTACTGAGCTGTTTCACAAGGCTGTGCTCTCTGTCATCTTACATAGCCTGTCTTTATGGTTGCAAGGAGAGCTGAGAATATGCAATGTCCAAAGACAGCCCTATTTAGATGCTATGCATTATTAAATACCCTAACATCCTTTCTTGTATTCTGTTTCCTATGATTCCCAGGGCTTTACATCATGACTACCTGGATGTTAGGAAGGCATAGGGTAAATCTGGATTGTAGCTAAATTGTATCATAGATGAAAAAGAAGAGAATACTCAAAAATAGCATAGGATCATTGCTTTCTCTATTACATTTAAATAAAGTGCTTTAATTTAAAGTCCTGAAACTGCTTAAATGTTCTTTAAAACTAACTTAAAGCAAATATATTTGTAGTTTTGTGATAGTTGATATAACTACGTTTAATTATTTTGTTCATAGATATTAGCATCCATGCAGGTCTAGAAGTTAGTTAAGTACAACTAGAACATAAAAGTGATGATCAGTCCTTCCTAAGGTCTTTTGTCTGTTTTCCTTGGATCTGAGTTAGTTATGTTCTGAGCAGCCCCCCAATAATTTTTCTATATATGTATGTATACACAAACACATATATTAAATATGTATACCCGTATGTGTATATATCTCTCAAGGTTCCTGATTATGTGTTAGCTTTATACCACCTGAGGATGTTTTTAGAAGTCTGAGAGCAGAATTTTGTTTATCAAAAATGTTACATTGGGAAGGATTAGGAAATTAAATTCTTAAGCAAAGTGGTCATGTTTCTGTCCCCTGCTCCTGCTTTGGATCTACTTTATTCCATGGGAGTTAGCAACTGTAACATGGTTTTCCCTTTCTGTAATGAGTCACTAGTGAAGAGACAAGTCAAATAATTTCCTATTATGCTTTCCAGATTTACTTGGTGGCCTTGATACTTACCTTCCAGATACTTACCTGGTGACCAATGAGATATTGGGATGGTTAAGAGGCACAGCAATAAGAAACATGGGTAGCTGTCAGTCATTATGGAGAATACTTTGTTATGGCAATTTCCAGATGAAGTCATGCATGAGTTATAGGTTAGTTTAATTATTTATTTTTAATTATAGGTTAGTTTAATACTCAAAATATTTTTCCCATAAACAGATGCATGATTTCTGTTGTTAGAGATTACTGCATTGGGAGACATGAAATTTGCATCCTTGCTCAACTCTCAACTGAAAATATATTCAAAATATATGGAGGGGAAGGAATACTGATAAGAGTATACAAAGTCCATTGGAAAGCACTGCAAACATACTCTAATGATGAATTGTATTTGTTACTCTGTGTTGATCTAATCTTTAGTATTACTAATGTTTGAAAACCACTAATGAAATCTCTTGCCATTGAGCTGCCTCAGTCCTGTTTGCTCACTTATGAAAAGGAATCCCAGATAGCTTACAGATGTTTCTTAGTAAAGACTTGAAGAAAGGCATTGAAAAGTTCCCCTTCTCTGGTTTCTAGAGAGACCTGCTAGGTTTGATACAAGCTTACACCCTGAGCATCAGAAAGTAAATTGCTGATGTATTTAACAACTTTGTTTCCAGAGTTTGGAACTTAACTCTGGTATCAAGGTAAAATTTCCCCAAGGTACAAACTCAAGCCTGATCCTTAACTCTTACATTCCTATGGCTGTTAGTAATTCAGAAGCACTGGCAAAGCTGCTCTTAAACTGTCTTGTCAGATTAAAAGCAGAAATTATTTCTGCTCTGTGGAAGGTGGACAAGCACACTGGTTTATCAATGTTTAGCTTGTGCCAGGGTGATAGATGGTTGGTGATCCCAGGGAACAGATTTAGTGGGAAATACCAGGTCTCTGTTTTCTGTAATGCTCTTTACTGAGTTATTTTATGTGAAAAGAGACCATTGAGCATCTATTTCAAAGAAATAATAGAGATTGCAATAGTATTTTCTGTGGCACTAATTATTTAGTAATGTATTAGATTTTCTTTCAAAGCTTATGTCATTTGGTGCTTCTTGTTAGGAATTACACTTTTTTTTGGATAAATTTTACATGTGCAGTAGGCTTAGAGGAGGACAGACTTCTGCTTTACATGGAATATGGTAAATCTAAAAACCTCTATGCAGCCATTTGAGGGTCAATTTCTTCATACAGACACTTGTGTGAACAAATGCTTCTAATTGGGAACAGGTGATTTTGCTTATAACTGTTACCATAAAAATGTGTTTGTAGAGAAGTTTTTATCAGTGAATGATCTCTAGCTAAATTTTTTACAGATTAAAAAGAAAATCATCAAGTGTGGACAAACATTTTCGTTAAAAAGCGTTTCTTTTCTACTTGTATTGCATGCCTTCTGTTACTTCATAGGAGAGCTACTTAGGCAATATAAAAGCCAGCGTGTGAAAATATGGAAAAGCAGGAGAGTGAATTTGAAATAGGAATGTTAATGACTGCTTTGTTAGGTACAGAATGACTGAGGGGGAGAGGCAAAAAAAACCCAAAACCCAACAACAAACCCAAGTAATTATTCTTGAAGTGTTTTACTGTAACACTGCCATTTTGCCTGGAGTCTGTTAACTGATGGCTTCAGTCAAATTATGTTACACCCTGGTGCATCAAAAACACCACTGCTAGCTTAAAATGTCACCGCTTCTGTGCTGGATGATACTGCACCTACAGCAGAATTAGCAGAAGAAAAATCTGCATTAAGTTGTCTTAAAGTTTTCAAGTCTTTCAAACAGTTCTTTAGTCCTCCATAACACCCAATGAATTAAAGGAAACAGAAGGACCGAGGTTGCTTTGTAGCCTTCATAACTTGGGTTCTGCCTTTGTTAGCCTCTTCTCTTTTGACATTATGACAATTCTTATTTAATAAGGTTGCATACTGGTGTTTGCAGAAGGTTACTGCCTTATTTAGTGCTATGTTACAATTCCCATTGCTCATTCTGAGGTGCTATTTATTGGTAACTAACACTTCTTAAAACATGTAAACTGCTGTTGGAGGGCAGGATATATGATATATAGCTTCCTTATGGCTTTTCTGTGCTTCTCACCCAGGGCAGGATGCTTCAAAAGAAATACAGGTGCATTTTAGAAGTATGAACCAATTCTGGAGCAGAAGTGGTTTGCTGGGTTGGTTCATGCTCATGTGTGTTGTATTTCATGGTTTGTTTTGGTGTATTGGTTTTTTTTGTTGTTGTACTTGCAGTAATGTTGAAGGAGGGTCAGTTTTTCAAGGATTATCAGCTATCTTCATGAAGGGACCATGTTTTCTCTCTGCAGTTCACTAGATCATGTAATGTCCAGCTTTTGCTGTGACTGTTAGAAAGGTCGCAGAAAGTACAGTTGCCCTCATCAGACAAATGGGGGAAACCAATCCTATCCAACACTGGATGGGTTTGGAGTCTGGAAATGGATGGGCGTGTATAAGTAAATGAGTTAGAAGTGCACTGGGAGCAGACTGTAAGGAGGAAGTGTTGACATGTAGGGGTAACCTCATTTCTGGCATTCTTACATTTTGGATGTTTGACTTTACACCCTAAACCTGTGGTCAAAACATACTATTTGTGTGCGTTGGTTTCTAGGATAGAAAACAAACGAACAGCAGCTTGTTACATGATACCTCACCGTGTGCCTTGTAACATCTTTCCCAGGCTGCATTTCCCCAACACTCTTCTCTGGTTCACCTCTAGTCTGCATTTATATTGTGGAATTCATCTATTGCTTAAACAGTCTTGATTCACTCATAGCAGAGGAGATGGAGGCTGTCTGGATAGCTGGGTCACAGTCAGCTGCATCCTGGTGTTGGGTTTGGAGGAATAGTTCTTTAGTCCTTTCTGTATGTGCTTGGTGTAGTCAGTGTCTCTGAAGGATGTGGTTAAAATGGGAGCCTTCTGCTAAGCTAATGCACCTGCAGATATGAGCCTTTATTCATTATGTTGGCAGAAAGTACATCTGTGGTGAAAATCTATTCTATAGTCCATCTTGAAATTCAGCTGTTAAAGTCTTACTAACTTTTAAGAAGTCTTTGGCAAAACACTATATATCATTTTACCTGGTCTTGGAAGAGAACTATAGTTTCTGGAGAGTTATGATTTCATGCTGGAGTTTTCCAGAACTAATTAGATACTCTGGAAATGTCAGCCTTCTGGAGGGGAGGGGTTTTGAGCTGAAAAACAATGTATTTTCGAACTGTTAGAACAGGTGTTTGCAAGTGGTCTACAAGAGCTGAGTAGTACCTGATTTTAGTTTGGCAGTCCTAAAGTTCTTTTTAAATGACAGCTAATGAAACAGTTATATTTCTACAAAGACAAATGTTGAAATACAGAGCACTGCATGCTCAGTGATTTTGATGGAGGAAACCAACTAGACTTAAGTGACTCCAGATCATCCTTATCTTCCTGGGCGCCATGTGCCTCACTGCTATATAGTACTGGCTCCCAAGAGGAGCAGACCTGAGAAATCTTCTGAAGACAGCCTGAGAGAGCTGGGCTTATTCAGCCTGAAGAAGAGAAGGCTGCAGGGAGACTGTAGTTTCCAGTGCCTAAAAGGACCGACAAGAAAGCTGGAGAGGGGCTTTTGACAAGGGCATGTAGAGAATAGCAAAAGGGGTGAATGGCTTTAAACTGTAAAAGGTAGATTTAGATTAGATATTAGGAAGAAGTTCTTCCCTGTGAGGATGGTGAGACACTAGAACAGGTTGCCCAGAGAAGCTGTGGCTGCCCCATCCCTGACAGTGTTCAAGGCCAGGTTGGACAGGGCTTTGAGCAACCTGGTCTAGAGGAAGGTGTCCCTGCCTGTAGCAAATGGAACTAAGTGAGCTTCAATGTCCTTTCCAAGCCAAACTGTTCCATGATTCAGGCTCAAAAAAATGACCTGGAGGGTGAGTTATGGAAATGAGTAAATCTACAACTTGTTTGCTAATGGTTGGTGTATGCTTATCTAATCCAGTGAGCTCTGAGTTTATTTAGACAGATTGCAGGAGTGTGCCAAGGAGCAAGCAATTAAGTCTGTGTCACTCTGCTTGGTACCAGCTTTCAGCAGAGGTAAGGCCAAGAGGCGTGGAGATGTCACAGTCCTTCTGACTGCCTCCTCTGCCCCAGTGAGCTGTGAACACCAACTGCTTGACAGGTGGTGGAGGGAGGTAATCGAGGTTGTGTGCTTTACTGCAGTTACCAGATATGCTTTGTTTACCATATGTTAATGGTTTCTTAAGGAAATAACTCTGTGCCTTCTGGAGCAGAGTTTCATAACCGAGTGGAATAGTTAAAGCTCAACTAATTGCATTTTTAAATGCTGTCTCATTAGGAGTCATTATAAGGCTGGCTAACTCACTGCTCTGGAGCAACTGTAGCCCCAGTGGCTTGAAGTGCGCCTAATAGAGTTAGGTTTTGTTGTCCTCGTAGATCCAAAAATTATTAAAGAAAACATGATGGATTCTGTTTTTTCCCTGAACTTTTAAAACTATCACATTATTTTAAGGATAGATGAAATTGAGAAATACTCCCAGTGTCATTGCTGCCAATTTATAAACAGAACTTATGTGTGCAGCTCAGTTTTAATGGGAAAAAAGAACTACTGCTTGATATACTTACCTCAGTAGTTGCAAGGACAGCATTTAGTATGTTTTGGTCTTTTTCTGCTTCAGTTGCACGTCAGTGTGGAAGGCTCACTGAGCTTGAACAATGGAAGAAAAATCTGTTCGTCTTTCACAAGTTAAAGTTTAAACAGCAAGGGTTAACTATCTACAGACTGGGAGCAACAAAGGAGGTTTCTTAGCTTTGCACCTGTCAAATGTAGAAATAATTGCTCTTCTAAAGTACGGAACTCAAAACTCAAGCTGTACAGCAGTTGTCAAGCCCAAGCGTGTCAGGTATGCGCAGGTACCTGGGCCTACTGAGTTGAGGAAGATGAAGCTTTTGGTGTGCGAAGTTGAGATGTGTTTTGTTGAGTGGAAACCATGGCATACAGGTGTGGTGTTTGCACTGGAGGGAATAGCTAGAACGGTCATGAGGGGGGTTTGCATCAGGCAGGAGGTGACTGCTGGAGTTACAGCCTTGCTGTAACTTGAGTTGAAAATGGCTCAAAGCGTTTTTCCAGCCGTCTCAGCTGGTCTCATAACAGGCAGTCTTCTCTCCTCACAGACCCTCCCTCGATTATGTCTTCAGGTCAGAGGTGTAGCCTCCCTCCACAGTAATGAGGGATGTTAGGAAAACTATGTGTTTTCTCCGCTCCCAAGTAACAGGAATGAGCAAATGACACAGTAACATTTTTTTGTAGATATGAATTGGGCCCCTTGTTTTGCTGAGATTAATTAGCCATGCGGTACTTCATATTACTAGAAATGGTTTATTGAGCATTTAAAAGATGAGCAAGAAAAAAAAAAAAAACCATGAACACTGGAATTTGAATGCTGCTCATGGCTTAGTTCAGCCCTAATTGATAAGGTTTTTAAAGATAGGGGTTTTTTTTGAGAGTTCCAAAACATTTTCTATCAGTTAAAGAACCAAAAATTGCACTAATCCATTAGTACTGGAAAAGAAATCTAAAACTTCAAATGACAGGGCTGGTAGTAATTTACATGTGATGGGACTGAAAGCTGAATTACCCCCCAGGGGTCTTTGGTTGAGGTGTATGTTTGCATCAACTTGATCTTTATCCTGATAATGAATTTTGGTATTAAGCTTCTTGTGTAACTCATTGTACGTTGCCATGGTCTAAACAGGTAGTTTTAGGCTTGTTTTACATTTAATTATTTAAAAAAAACCAATTATTTGAAGTTGTCAAATCTGTTGTACTTGCTTGAACTAAACAAGGCAGTTGGAAACTTACCAAGGTTTAGCATGGAGATTAGCTAATTAATGATATCGTCTTATGGGGCAATATGGTTTGAGGAAGAGGGTAGCTGTGCTCTCTAAAGGGGTTTTAGCTGTAAATGACCCAATGGGTAGGTGATCTGGGAGCAAGGCAAATGTTCAAGACTGAAATAGCCAGTATTCTACCTAGGTGCCTGGCTGTGGCTTTGTCTGGTAGTCTTCTTGGGGCATCCTCCATGGAGTAGTTTATCTTTGAAGGTAGCATCAGTTTTAAAACTGAAGATACTAATAGAATTAATGTGAGACCTTGAGAAAGAAAACTGTACTTATGTACTTAATTGAACTTTGCATAATCAGTCCCTAACAAATATTAATGAAATTAATCTGCTCTCTGAACAGGAAAGGTATCATCAGTTTTGTTTTAAGGGTATCAAGGAAGTAGGAAAACTGAAAAAGGTCTCAGGAAGTTGGTGGAAGAACTAAGAAAGTGTCCTAGCTTACTAGAGTCCTGGTGCCATGCTTAATCCAGCAGCATTAAGGTTTTTTGCTCTTCTGTATGCCAGATCCTGCAGCTGAATCCAGACATGTTTTTAAGTCTGAATGTATTGTTTATTCTTATTTTTTAAAGATAAACAAAAACATAGAAGAAATTTCTTTGTCTTTGCTAACCAGTGTTGAAAGGCTTTGTATTTGCTTCATGCTAAGAATAAGCTGCTGTATTTTTACTTGCAGGTTGTTTGGCTGGTATTTGTTATCATATTAATCTTTGCATCTTGTTAAACTGGTAGTTAAACTGACACAAAAGCTGTATGTAGACATACCTAGAAGAACAAAGAAACTTGTGCTGTTGCTGGTCAGTGCAGTAACATGCCTCTGGCTGGTGGCTCTTACATCCTCTGTTTCTTCTTGGTGTTTAAAGTTCAGTTTGGCTCTTAGGTCCTTTGTTTCTTCTGTTTCTTGATGTTTTAAGTTCCGTTTGCCTTTTCTTCATGCGGTAAACCCTGTAAAGTTGGGGATGCTCTGTTTCAGTATGTTCATGAAATTCAAGGGCAATAGAGCCTGTTCCAGTGGCTCACCACCCTCACAGTAAATCTACCCTCTTTGAGTTTAAAGCCATTTCTTCTTGTCCTATCACTACATGCCCTTTTATTTTTATGTCAGAAAACTCAGGCATAAGTAAAAATTTGGTTATACAGATAATAAATACCAGTTGAAAGTTAACTGGTTTTAGGTTTATGGTATTAGAAACTTCATGTCTGGCTGTTTCCAACTTGTTTTTTACACAGTGAATTTAACATAATAGTCAGCTACTCTTAGTCTTTCATACTTTTATCAGTTTAGGGCCTTCCAACTGTGTTGCACTTAAGGAAAGATTTACAACATAAAAATTTATTCTGTTTTCTAGTTTTGCTTTTTAATTAATAGCAACATCCTGTTCACTCTCAGAAGTTCTTTGAGGATGCATGATCCTAATGCATGTATCAGTGGGGCTTCCTGAGTGTTGGTAGTACTTAACATTTATTTTTCTTCTTTTCATTGATGTGGATGATGGGATGAAGAGCATCCTTACTTGGCTATGACACCAAAGGGAGGAGTGTTTGATAGCCTGTGATTAGGAGGGACCCCAGCAAACTGGATAAATGGATTAACAATCTCATGAGTTTCAATGAAGACCCACCTACCTTGTAGAGAACAGCCTCATGTAACAGTGTGAGCTGGAAACTGTCTAGGAAGCAGCTTTGAGGGAGACGGTGTGGGGGACTGTTTGTGTATCTTCTTTCTTTTAAAGAAAATGAACCTGGTGGACACTAGATTTAGTCAGCAGTGTGCCTTTGCCACAGTAAATGCCAGCAGCTTGGCTGCACTAGCGAGAGAGTAGCCAGCAAACTGATGGAAGCAATTATTGCTTTTTACCATTTGGGAGAATGGGCCTGGAAAACTGGGCCTGATTTTGGACTCCTGAAGATAAAATGGGTATCAGCAAACTGGAGGGAATCTATCAAATGGCTGCTGAGATGACTGGAAGGCTGGAAATGAGATTTAATTGCTGTCTTCAACTGCCTAATTTGTAGCTGCAGAGAAAATGGAACCCAAATTTTCTCAGAGAAGCCCTGCGATAGGGTGGGAGGCAGTGGTCTGGCAGCAAGACCTTGATGTAGCAAGGGGAACAATGGGAACACTGGTTTTATTTTGACTGGGTGTAAAGAAAAAAAATGTTCATGGCAAGAGGGGGGTGGGTATTAGGATCAGGTTGCCCATCTTTGAGGAATCTCCATCCTTGGATATGCTCAGAACTCAACTGGGCAACTTTGGGTTTCATTACTGAACTTTGGAAATAGCCCAACTTTAAGAAGGTGTTGGAGTTAGATGGGAAGTTGAGGGGGACTCTGGAGATCTCATCTGACTGGAGTTTTTCTGTGGTTCTGTACAGCTACCTTGTTGATGAAGGGTTTTTGAAGACATCTTTTTATATGACTATGTTAACCTGTTTTATGCCAAGGCACATAAAACAAAAGCTGCTTTGAGGCCAGGAGACTCAAAGTTTCTGTGCAAGTGTAGTTCTGCAGTGTGTGTATGTATGTGTCATTTCAAGTGAACTTCCTCCCCACCCCCCTTTCTTTGGAAGAGATGTTGACTGTGAACAGGAATGGGGGGTTTGTTTTCTTTTGGCGTCTTTAGAGAACATTATTGTCAAAGAGAGAGCCAAGGAGAACTGGTTTGGAAAACAATGCTCTTACAAATAGTGAAAAACTACTTGTTTGCTTGCATAGCTAGTCTGGAGCACTGCTGTTCCCTTATTTGTTTTTGTTCTTGTTCAAAAGTCCACATATTTGTAAATATGGTCATTGTCCTTAAGAGGGTCTCAGAATAGAAGCATATACACTTTCAAATGCTCTTATTATCAAGTAAGGCCAGAGTGCCATGTTTATAATGCTGACTGGGAAGCATGATAGTAAAATTGGAAAAAGTTAAGGGAAAAAAAACCAGCATCAGTGTTTATTCCTAAAAGTACGGTTTCTAAAATTAAATTGCTTAATCCTTAAAGCAGGGTTTTCAGAGAACTGTCAGTTCCCTGTTTTGAGATTTTGATGCATCTTGAGTATTGAGGTGCTTTCCATCTCAGCTTCAGGTAAGAGATAGTAGTAGCTCTAATGGAGGCAGTTGGACTAGTTCATGATTGTAAGTCCCTTCTAATGGAGCTATTCGAAAATATTCAGAAATCTTTAATCCTTTATGAGCTTGTTTCTGTCTCTGTTGCTAGAGAATTTGCTTCCTTAAATGTTGAAAGGATGAAAGCTCTTAGTCCATGAAATTGGCAGGTTTTATGAGACCCATTCACTTTTCTGAGTCAAAGATTATTCCATCCTTTCTTTTAGTGTTGTCTCAAGCTAAGCTCCTGTGTGGCTGGAATATAATCAGCTACTGATATTGAATTCTTTGTTATGGATTGATGTCAAAGTAGGGGCTTACTCATGAACAACTTAGATTTTTGTGTCTGTTCCTCCTCCATTTTTTGGTACTTAAAAAATAAGAGTTAAAAGGAAGAAAGTTGGTGTATGTCTGTGTATCCAGCCCTGAAGGACAGGTGGCTTATCTGATCTGATATGCACTTAATGATTTAAATGCAGTCACTGACTGACAAGCCTGACCTGAGGCTGAAAACTGAAAGCTGGCCTCTTACCTCTGTTTCCTTATGAGCCCTGTCAGACTGCAGCTGTGCCCCAGGCAGCATTTTGGAGCCAGCACACACTAATTACCTGCGCATATGCCCCTCATAGACATGCAGGGATATGAGTCACTTGACAAGGCAAAAGAGGTCCTGTCTGGACTAAATATTGTTAAAGGCACTACCATGTTTCTAGCTTTTTTCTCCCCCCTATATCTTTGTGCATGAAAATGCTTTGCTATAACAACTCTGGGCATGCACGCAATTTATTTAAAGCATGTTTGCTAAGTACAGTTTAAAAATGACTCTTAATGAAATAAAGTTATTTGTATGCACCTCAAGTTACAACCTAGGTAAGCAATTTTAAGCCCTGCATCTTGTAAGCAAGAGTCCTGGGGGGGGGGTTTGTCAAACTAATGTATGTCTAGCCTTACAGCTGCAAGTGATGAAAGGCAATGTTGGTCTGAATCTGCACAGGTGTGCAAACACAATGTTTGCTTACTATGTTTGCTGCAATCTGAATCCTTCACTACTCCAAGTATTTGTTTTCCCTGGAAAACTACATTGTAGTGTGACATGTATAACACCATGTTAAATATCATGTAAGAGTTAGGCTGGCTGATCACTGTGAGAAAAAGGGGTGGTATTTTTGTTTTGGCCCCGAAGACTAGCTAACAAACTGCAAGACCACCACACCTCGATATAGACTGACAAAATCTAGGTTGAATAAACACTAGGGCATATGCTGTTTCCACTGGAATTTTGTTTTGCTATCGACTGGTGGCCTTGGGGAAAAACGAGCTTTGATATGGCTTAGGAATTGCATCATTGACCCCTGGAGCTTGAGGTTTGATAACTGCTAAAGGCTAACCTTGGCCAGTGTGTAAATACATTGTGATTAAGTGTTACTGTTACCTACACAGAGGTGATACCATTCTGTTTTTCATCGAGTATGTGAAAGCAGTGAAGTTGGGATGAGCTAGTTAAATACCTGTAGACATGAGTCTGTCTCCTCCCTCCTATTACCTCAGTGTTACAAGAACAGAGCTGGGCCATTGAAGTTCATGAAGGTGGTGTGTCTTCAAAGCCATCTTCCCTTTGTTGGGCTTTGGTCCCCTTTGCATGACTCCCAGACTGAGCATTGTGGAGGAAAGACGAGGTCTTCTGCAGGGTTTATAGTTATGACTACAGAAATACAGCCTTTTCCTGGTCTGAAATAGCAAGCATTGAATTTTCTCTCCAAGCACCACTTGCTGTAAGGTTGGCCTGAGGAGTAGATGTGGAGCAGGCTCAAGGCCCCAGCTTTTGGCTCCCCCATTGCTTGGTTGGGCAGTGAGGGACCTGGCTAAGGTGAGGGGCTGTGGGAGCCTCCTGGGTCAGTTGCTGCTGTTACATAAAGAAGTAACTGAAAGATG
Organism: Psilopsiagon aurifrons; assembly: GCA_025447955.1. Classification (NCBI taxonomy): domain Eukaryota; kingdom Metazoa; phylum Chordata; class Aves; order Psittaciformes; family Psittacidae; genus Psilopsiagon; species Psilopsiagon aurifrons. The sequence continues at coordinate 23,040 of JAOEHY010034783.1, read as the reverse complement.
GTCTGACCAGCAATAGTCCTGTGTCCGTTTGTCATAAAATGTTTCAGCCATCTGTTGCTAGAAAAGCTACCCCAGCGTACCACCTGGTGTTTCACTGAGCCTAGGGATTTATTCCAGATAAGCATTGGTTTACTTAATAAATACTGAATGGGGTATAAAAAAAGAAAAAAGAGAATGGGAAGAAAAAGATGTGATAGTTTTTCTGTTTTATTGAGTGCTGAATAATACCATTTGGATCATTGTCTCCTTCCATGGTTCATGTGTCACGAAAACCCATTTCCTTTTCATTTTGAAAATTGAGGATGAAGAGTAACATTAAAGAGATACAAGTCTACACAGGGATTGGGATAAAGTTCTGAGTACTGTATGATTTAATTTGGAGTTGTGGGTGGCCACCTGCTGTACTTTTGTTCTAGCGTCAGTCTGGTGGGTGGCTGTGCTGTTCTGGTGCTTTTATTTGTTGGGTGCATTAGGAACCATCGCAGGAGAGCTGCAGGCTGCCTGGGCTGGCACAGGCTGGTGCAATGCTTGGTTACTAGCTCCCTGAATGCAAAAACTCCCCAGACCCCTAGGGTTTTCTTCAGTGATTGCAAAATGTATCACTATGTTGCTATGACATACAGGTTAATTATAACATTGTCATAGGTTAACTTGCTTCCTTTTGGTAAATTATAACATCATCATACGTTAACTCGCTTCCTTTTAGTAATCTTTATAAATAAAAAAGACTGCACTCTCTTGGGTAATGTAATTCCTAATGCTGTGCCACGACCTGCTGCTTGTGCCTTCTGGAACTGTATTGCTGGGGCCAAAGGGAGATGCAGGAGCAGTTGGCTCTGTTTTGAGGTATATGTGGTGGGCTTGCCCAGGGCAAGACGTGGCTCTTGACATGGGATTTGTGTTTGTGGAGGTTTTGTTTATTTGTTTTGTGGGGTTTTTTTTGGTGTGTTTTTCTATCTTCTAGTACTTAGGGTATGTCCTTCAGAGAAATCTAGCACTGTGTTCTCTATCAGGTCATTTGGATCAAAAATGCAGCCTAGATCTGGCAGCTACAGCCTACTGGTGCAGCTCAGTTTCTTCTCACTTTGTTCTTTCACAGGCAAGGTTTGGTGCCCCCAGTAATGTGGGATAGGTTTGCAATTTCTTTTTTTTTTTTTTTTTGAGTACTACTTAGAATGCCAAGGGATGGTTGGGAAGAAGCATCGGATGTGTAATTTGTTTAAAACTTTATCATAAAGCACTAGATGTAGAGTGCTTTCTTGGAGCATGTTTCATTTAAATTTATATAAGAATGGGGAAAGCATTTACTGCAAAAAAAGCACTGCAGGAAAAGTACAAACACTGGAAATCCTTCCATTGCAATAAATAACACAATTGGTTTCAACCTTATGTGCTGGTTTTGAAATACATTGGCAGTTTTTTGTAGCCTGTATTAAGGTACTGATGATTTGAAATGAGTTTTATTCATTTAGTTGCCTGTCTCTTAGGCCAAAGAAACAGTGTGATTTTTCACTATGGAGGCTAATGTTCTTTTCCTAGGAAATGCAGTCAGAAACAATGAGGAAGGCATTGCCTACTCCTATTGCCATTTGGAAACTTACACTTGCCTGTTGTGATTTTTAAAAGCGCATTATTGACAGACTTCTGTATTTTTAAAAGCAGCAGAAAACTAGTGTTGTATTGGTTTTAGTTTGGTTGGGGTTTGGATTTCTTGCTTACAGGGACAAAACCCATATACTTTCAATGGAAAAAGTTGCTAAACCACGATTTTTTTAAATCATCAGAAATGCATTCCTGTGCCAGCCAGTTAACTGACAAATTCTGGCCCCTATACTTATTTCCAACACTATTTGATGCATCCTGAAATCTGCTTTGCTGGAGTTGGTTCTCTCTGCACTGAACTGGTAGACATTTAAGTGGCTTTCAGCTCTCTTGTGGGTATGGATTATATAAGCAAATAATGTTTTAGATTTGCACAGGATGTCAAGGCTTTTCATAAACTGACCATTAGAAACTTTGGAATCATCATATTTGTTAAATCAGATTTTGCGTCTTGCCTGTGTTGTACCCTGTTTACTAGCTTTGGGAAGCAGTGGGTGAGGTAAGTGGCTGTGAGAATGAGCTTTTTGACACTGCTGTGCTGGCAGCATTACAGCTATTTCTGTATAGAATACTGTATCTTGAATTGTAACAGCTCATCAGCTACGGACGAAATCCCTCTGTTGGGCCATCTTTTGTAACGTCGGGTGGTTTAACCGTGGTACCACAGCTTGTTTCAAAAGGAGTTGACTTACAAACTGGAAGTAGTTGGCTGCAATAAAATCTTGCATTGCTTCTTGATAATATAGCATGCGTGGAGTGTATTGATGGTATGGCTGGGCTGCTTCCAGTACCTGCTGTGGCCCCCATGTAAAGCTAGATTGCCTTGCTCTTCATAACCAGTCTGATAGCATGGTCTCTGTAACCCCTGTGTTTTGAAGCATGATGAATTTCACACTGTTAACTTGAGTGCAGTAGAAGCAGCTGAGTAAATCCCAACTGAACTCCATTTCTCACAGGTTGAAATCATCAGTTTTCTGTAGAATGAAACCTGAGCTTATGTTTAAAAACTTTTGGGATAGTAGTTTAGTTTTATAAACCATGATTATGGTTAGGTGCAGTAGATGCATAGTATGGGTAAGATACTAAAATGTTGAGATGTAGGCAGCTAACGTTTCTGTTGGAAGACAAATGGATAATTTTCTTAATGAAAACTCCTCCTTTTGATTGATACTGACATCTAGGAAATGCTTCAGGAAGTTAAGTCCTCACTGCAGTTAAATTCAATCTTCTTTGGAGCAGTGCGTATATGATACACGCTCAGCTTCTTTCAGGACGATTTACCATTGAAAATCCATGGTATCTAAAACACATTAAAGCAATGTGATTGGGCTCAGCTAAACTGCTTTGGTGTATAAGCTTTGTTAATAAACTTCATGAAGTCGTTGCCACACATGGAGTCAAGGAGCAGGGCATGCTTGTCTATTTCCTGTGTGCTTCTGAGTCTTACTTCAGGTAGTTGTGAGTTTTCCATCGTGGACCTGTTGAGTTTGAGAGCTGGCCTTGAGGATATGAGTTTGCCAGCTGGCTGGAGCCAGAATATTAACAGCTCCTTCTTAGCTCTCATGCATTTTGGTATTTTCTCTGGAAAAGAGAATGCCTTTGACACAGTGTTATTTTCTGTAAGATTTCTTTGCTTTAATCTTGTAAAGTTAAATTGGTCATGTGAGGCAGGTAGAACAAAGTACAAGTTATTTAAGCCTAAATGCAAAGTTTTGTTTGCCCCTCACACCGTATCAGAAATGGCATATGGAGGGAGATTGGTTTACTCATCACTTTGAATGTTTGCCAGCCATCTTTGAGATGGAGGGTTTGTGCAGCACTTGGGCAGTGAAAGTCTGAGTGTGGTTCATTTTATGTTAGGCAGATTTTTGGCTCTAGTGGTTCCAGTGTTGTAAACACACTTAAAGGGAAACCTTTGTCCACTGAACTGGAAAAAGTTGTAGCCAGTCTGTCTCTTGTTTCCCACCATGCAAAGCTGGCTAAATTTTGACAACAGAATGATGGTCTGGATTTTGGAATATCGTTGTGGTTTTACTGCTTGAGTGACTTTGAACAAGTCGCTCTTTACTTTTTGGGGTTGTAACATTGCGATAAAGGAGGATATACACCTTGTGGATATGAGGTTAGGAAAATGGTTCTTGGACAAAAGAAAGCATTTACGATCCTTGGATGAAAGCTGATACTTAAAATGCAAACCAGCATTATTCTAAGCCTTTGGGTTTTTTTAAAAAAAAGATTTTTCCAGCATGCAATGGGATAGTCAGCTCTAGCATATCATGACATGCTGAAACATCTATCTGCTATGTATGCCTACCAAGGTAGCTTTCACATATGCTTAGTGGTACTGAAGTAGAGCCTTCTGGTAGGGGCCTTTAGTGAGCCAAATGGGTATCGGGTTATTCCCAGATATCGTGACTTGTCAGGGGATGTTTTAAGAGATGCTATTTTTATTTCATTATTTTATTTTATTTTATTTCTTTATTTATTTTAACAAGGAATGTATTAACTCTTATTGTGCAGTAGTTAAATCTTTTACAAACAGTAAAATTCATTAAACTTAACAGCATGAATCAGGTAGCTGAGAAGATAATTATAGCAGCTTTCTTGGGAATAGAGCGACTAACCTTTGGAAGGTGGGCTTTTTAGGCACCGACTTGATTATATTTCTGCTTGCCTCAGGCATGGCTTCTAGCAGATTTATCTTATTTTATTATCATGCCAGAAAACAGCCTTTGAAATATGCAATTTTATGTTAGCTTAGCAGTTTCCCCATCTGTCCCACTGTTCTAATTTGAATTTATTAACTCTTCCAAACTAAAAAGTTCACAGCTTCCATTAATACGTCTGTATTTTCTAATGCTTGATGTGTATTCTGTCTGTTTGCAAAGAAGTCTGGCAAGAGTTGCAGCTGCAATATTGACTCTGCGCCAAAACTTTCCCTGTGAACAATTTAAAATTTGTGTAATTGTTACAATTACTGTACTTTTTTCCTCACTAATACTAATAATGCTTAGCAGATTGTGGAGTTCTAGCTAGAGCATGAGACAAACTTACAGATAAGAAGGGTGAATCCTGTTGGAACTTATTTTAAGATCTCACCTTGGCTGTTAGTGCAGTATGTAAATGCAAATGCATGTAGAAGATGACCTGTGCCAGAGATGCGAGCTGATCACTTATCTGTTGATCACCTTTCCATTTTGCAAGCCAGAATTGTTTACAGTCCATAAATGCATTCTTTCCACCTAAGTCCTCCTTCCATCTCATGTGTGTTGCTTGGTGGGTCTTCTCCTGTTGAGTGACCTGGCTGACCTCTGGGAAACAAAGACAGAGCATCATTCTTTATGCAAGTAATCTAAAAGGCCTCTTTTTCTGCCATATGCTTTCCCTTTAATGATAATCCACAAACTCTAGAAATGAAAAGAATAATCTTGAGGCCAGCTTTTCCAATCTGCTAAGCAAAAATTAAGCACTTACAGATTTCTGATTAGGCACAGGTTTTCATGGTGGTGATGACTAATCATGTTCCTCGCCTAAATTTTTTCATGGGGATTTGTTTTCAAGCAACATAAATAATGAACATTGTGTTTGCAAGTGGTCACTGGGTATGACTCTCAGCACCTACAGGAACCTTCAGTTTTGCATATGTACCAGTGGTGTGTTGACCTAATAGAACAGTGTTCATGGCTTCTAGTGTTTTTAATTGCTTACTTACAAATAAATCATAATTCAATTTTAGCCACTTTGAGTGTGAGAGAAGGCAGGAGGTAAATGTGCAACAGAGATTGGTTAGCAACAGGGTAAAAAATTCTGCATTTCTTTAAAAAGAAACAAAAATCTGTCTTGTTAGTGGGATCAAGAGGAAATAACTCTGGCCACCCTTCTTTTGAATTTTAACAACTTGCTGTTCCCCTTTCAGTACAGTTCCTCATTAGGCATCTGTTCATAGTCTCTACTTGCTTATATTCAGCTCTGAGCCTCATCATTGACTTCGAGCAGAGCTGTAGCTGAGGGGCTGGGTAGGACCAGCTCTCGTGCAGAAAGGCAGTCTGTGGCACAGAATACACCAAGAGATTTTGTTGTCTTGTGATCAGACACAGGAGCAAATATATTTCTCTGTTCAACAGCAGAAAGCACTTGGACTGTATTTTTCTTTTGGTTGGAGAAGTATAGCACAGGTAGAGAAAGTCAAAAAGCTGGAGTGAAGGAAAGTAAGTAGTAAGGTGAGAGGATCTGGGCTTTTAGGCACTGAATTGTAGGAATGAAGTGCACTCTGCTTTTTGGTTGTCTTGCTGTGTGTGCAGCATTAGAATAGGCATACGATTGGGCAGTTGCTTTATATTCAGTAGTTACAGGAAAAATGCATTGAGAAATTGATAGTTTGCACAGTGTGAATATAGTTGGAAATAAATATACAGTAATTTATTTATGTAAGTTATTTTTGTTAGTGATCATCACAGGGATTAATGTTCCTTTTCTAGCAGCAGTGCTTTAATGCGACAAGCAATTTCTTTAAAATATTAGTGCCTTCATACATACATGGGAAGTCCTACTCCATTCACCTTTGTTTATGAGAATTGTTTCTTATCACCCACTGCTAAGATTGATATATAACTTGGAAAATCCCTGTGTTGATTGAAGTTATTTGCAGTATTAAAACAGTGGTAAGAAATTGCTGACAGACCCAGACCGGATAACCATTTAATGAAAACATAAACGTTTTCATTTAGGAATAGAAATCTTTTAAATTAACCTGAGAGCATATAATAGACAATTCTGGAGTAATATGGACATGGTCTTTAAAGTCTTTTTGATAATTGTAATTCTGCATACTGTAATCTTAAAAATGTTAAGTCCTTCGTATTGGTTGAACTGTGAAAATTAGAGCACTTGTTATTCTAGGAGAAGCATGTATGTGTTCTGAGAACTTGTCAAGCTTAGCGTCTTACTTGCATACAGTTACCACACAGCAGTCAAAATGAATGTGTCTGATTACAGACTGGTTTTGTTGCTTTGCACTGAGGATGACTGCCCTGCTCTCCAGGAAATACACAGTGATGATAAATCAACAATAATCCGTTACATAACTATGCTGAGTTTTGTACTCTTTTAATATATTCTGTAGATGATTTTACATACAACTGTTGAAATATGTTGTTTCCTCAAATACTTTACTTGAGATAGAGGAGACTTGGAATCTTTCTGCTTGTGTGCTTTTAAAGCAGTATTGCTACTGCTTATTCTAGCTTGTGGTGTTAAACAGAGAGGTTATGATGGTAGTCTGTAAAGGGTAAAACAACGTCAGATTCTTTTGGGAGAGCATTTAGGAAGTCAGTGTGTACAGCATTGTAATTGAGTCATTCCAGTTTGTCAGCTTGGTGTGAATGGGCTCCAGTAGCACTTGTGAAACTTGAAGGCAGGGTGAGAGATCTGATAGGCATTGGCAAATCACTAAACATTTCCTGTAATCTGTTTACTCTCCTATACTTTGCCTTCTTTGTATCCCTTCTGCTTTATTCTTTCCTGTATCATCTGCTTTTTCCACCTTATGCTGGCTCAGCCTGGTGCCCTCTATTTTCCATTTCTTGGCCTGGCACGCCTGAGTGCTGGTAGTGGCTGGCAGGCCAGCTGCCTTGTTGACATAGTCTTAGATTTATTTGTTATTATTCTTTTGAAATAATGCTCCCCTTCTCATTCACCTCCAAGGAAAAAATAAATAAAAAATCAAGAAAATATAATGCACAAGAACCTTGGTGTAAATGTACAGAACTCTAACAGAAAGTACTGAAAATTCCTTGTTACATATTTTGTACTTTGCACGCTAACAGCAAGGGTAAGTTCAATTAGCCTTCTAGCTATGCAAATAAATTCCAAAGTAAAGCAGTAAAGCTTGAACTTTCAGCAAAAGCACCTGAACTAGTCTTTAAAGTGTTCTTTGGAAATGTTCATGCAATCTCCGCTGTTGGGAATGGGGAATAAAGAGAAAAGACAATGCAGAATGAGTGATTTGCAGTGCTCAAGTGTTTTTAAATACGTATTTTTCATGAAAATGGTTAAATGAGAGGTCCCCTCTGAGTTTGAGCTTTCATTTAATAAGTTAAATAATCTTTTACGTTTTACTTAATAGTTAGATCAACTTTATCGAAGTCAGCATAACAAATAACTTAGTATGAGAAATGCTTGAGATGGTCTTCTTCATCCAACTATCAGCATATATTTCTGTGTGCTGTGATGCTGTGTTTTGTTTTATATCAGTAATCCTTCATTAATGTAGGGCAATAACTTCTTTGGATGGAAGATCAGTATTTTTTTTGTTGTTCCTTCAGTGTAAAAGTGGATGAAATGCTTCAGGGGGTGTAATGGAATCAGATGTGTTAACAAAGAGCGCTGTTAGGCAGATTAAAAGATCTGCAGTAAAGACTTCAGGTATAATAGTTCTTTGTTTATTGCCCCTTCATCCCTCTTCAGTCTCTGTCTAGATATGTGCCACTGAAGAACTGGATAATAACTAACCAGATGGGTATGAAGATTTAGTATTTAAAAGAACACTTGGAATTTTAGTGAAAGAAATTGTGTATTACCTAGACAAACTCTATTGCTACAGGAAAAGGAAAATTTAAAGGTGTTAATGTTCATCTCCCCTGCAAATTTAGGATGTTGAGGGTATAAAATGCAGTGTTACAGAAGGTATTTGGCAGGTGTGCAAGCTATCTCCCTGTAGATAGGTTCTGTACACAGAATTACAAAGGCCTTTGTTTTGCTTGCTCGCTCGGGGTTTTTTGTTTGTCAGTCCTTTCAGCTGATGAGTATTTGAGACACTATTTTTAAGGGGAAGGACAACACATGAGAAGCAACACAATTCAAATGAAATAGTTGCCTTTAATTAGTACAGAAAGAGTTCAAGGTCTCCTAAATTTGGCTAATAAACTTGAGATACTAAATCAGATCATTGTGCGTTCAACATAAGAGCGTACTAAACATGCAAGTACATAGTGACATGACCTTGTATTTTTTTTTTTACCAGTTGAGGTTGATCTCAGAACTTTTTCCCCTGAGGCTAACTAATGTATACAGTGCTGTTGAGAGGATATCTGAGGAACAGCAGTTTTATTTACGTAAGATTTTATGATGAGGAGTAGAAGAGTATTTTGTAAATTTGTTCTTGATTTATCTTTAGCCTGATAAAAGGGTTCCTAGCTCACCATGACTTTCACATGTAAATGTCTCTAGCTCTGAGCTGGTAAGCAGCAATCCAGAAACTGTCCACCATGCAGCCAAGGTATAGGGTTGCCCCCCTCCGTGGCACCATTGCAAATTGCCTGTTTAGCACAAATGGATCCACCTTGTTGTGAGGTAAGGAATTTGACCTAGCTTATGTGAATTATTCAGCCAAGATCCCACCAGTCAGAGCCCACATAAAACTTAACCTTTGAGGCCTCATTTCTAAAGCAAATTGACACTGTTAGTTTCTACAGAAAGGCAGTCCTAATTTATAACAGGTCTTGGGGAAAAAGAACACAAATGCTGAAAGTCTGCAACCCAGAATAATAACCAATTGATTTTTGGTTTTTAAAAGACCTTTTTTGGCAAACTGGAAATTCTCATTTCAGCTTCTGCTGTTTATCTTGCAGTACAACTCAGGTATGTAGCATGCTATGCTTTTTCAAAATCAGATAATGTGTGTGGAAAAGTTACTTTCTCTCCCTCACTGTTTACGCACATGAAAGTAGCTATGCAAATAAATACTGCAAAAGGAAGATTTTTAGTGTCAGATACTTTTTGTATCGAAAGCTTTACATATGCCATGAATTCTTCAATGTGGTAGTATCTTCACTCTTCCCTAGATTTCTTAAAGCTCAGTTCTTATTTAGTGAGCAATACTTGTTAGAGATCTGTTGATTTGGTATGGAGGTGGTTTGTTTTGATACTGCTGTTTTCTGATAGTAGGGTTCAAGATCAAACCTTGACCTTCCTAACTATGGTTCAGAATCATCTGATGTCTGTAATGAGTCTTTAGCCTATTCCGCACATTCAGTTTATTGTAAATACTGTTTTGATAGAAACAAGACCAAATTTTCCAGCAGCTTACGTACACAAGAGATAAATTCTCTGGTTTATGTAGACTGGCATTCAATTTTTTACTTATCCTTGAGATAAATTCACTCCATCAGAAATCTTTGTGGAAGTAATGGTATCTGAAACCCTGTTTGAACAAACACAGGTTTCTGAGAGGAGTAGCATGAACTGATAGTATTGTAATTGCCCTTCTGCAGGAGAAGTTATGGATTCTGTAGCATACTGAGTCATAAGCGTTGTGTTGACTGTTTGAGTATGTTAAATCATTAATTGAAACTGTGGTTTGAGATAACAGAAATAACAAAAATATGATTGGGGCTTACTTACCTGTGTTGAATTAAAGTGTTGTGTTTTGGGGTTTTTTTTAAGCAGGTAATTAGAAACTGTTGCTCTGTTGCTTCTAGTTACTGCTTAAAAATTATTGATACCATACAGTGGCATTTGTGTTTTTTGTGAAGTTGTATAATGTCTTTGGAATGTTTTGTAAACAGTGCCTGTTAGATGTGCATTGGAAATAGCTAAAAATATTTAGCCAGTTAGCTTCTTGTGCACATGGTTTTTAGGCAAAAATCAGATTTTTCTTGCAAAGCAAATGACTTGTTAAATAGCTGGGAAAAAGCAACTGAATTATCAGCCTGTAATTTCATTAGTTTTGTTCTTTACAAAGGACACTTATTTTTTAAACCTTGGACAAACAGTAGCTCCTCTGCTACATAAAGAGAAAGAGGTTCTGTCTTCAAGCAAAGCCATGATCTGTGATGATTTTATGAGAATTTCTTAAATTCATACCATATGATCACATGTTTTTTCTTGATATAATTCTTGTACTGACTTTGGTAAGACCCCATTTCTCTATTTTCATTCTGTTGTGATAGCAAACTCTGGTGGTTTCAGCAAAACTGGGAGGCTGTCCTTCCTTCCCACGCTTCCCTCCCCCTGTCCATGTTGAGGAATCCTTGTCGACTTCAAGTAACTTCTACTTCACTCTTCCTGGAAGCCTGCTTGTAAGCAGAGATGTATCTTGCTCCCTCCCCATTGCTTAGCTTGTACTGGGAATGCAAACAAACTGGTTTTGCTATTTTTATATGCAACAGATGGGCAACTTCTGCTGGTGTGAGATTTCCTTGACAAATTGAAGTTCAGTGTAACAAGGTGCCTTCCTACGCAACTATTTGTCCCTCTGACCTGTTTGGACTGTTCATCTGGCTTCGGAACTGAACAGTGGTTTTTGGAAATCTTTAAACATCACATTTAATTGCATATTTTTTACCATAAACATTGTTTTACCCTAAACAAGATTATATTTCTTTTTGAGCTGACTGTTGTGTAAAGGTGAAATCATAGATGGATTTCAAACTGATAGTTTGATAAGGGTGAATAACTGTATGAAGCTGATTGTCTTTGTTAGAGATTATCCAAGTAATGAGTTTCACTTTCAGAAAAATCTTCAGAAACAGGTGAAGTTATTGGAGGAGATAAACTTACACTTGAGATGTGTGGCAACAGTTTTGCAGCTAGTCCACCATTCTGTAATCAAGAAGGGTAGGGAATATGGAATAAAGGTCTAATAAGATGATGTTAAGGCAGCTTTTTTTAGATATATGTAGGAGATGGGGGGAATGGAAAGTGATACAGTATTGTGGGTTATGTAATCATATTTTTGGCAGAGACAATCTATTCTTATTAAGGAAATATCTATGGTGGGGAATACAAATGGAATACGGTGGGGAATAAGGGCAAGGCTATGTACATTAGAACTAAAAATAGAGATCCTACCAATTTTGAAGTGACACTAAGGATGTATAGTCATTATGCATACTTAGTGTATCCTGTACATATTTATAGAAAGTGTATAAATCTGCTAGCTCTTTTAAACACCACGGGCTGTGGTGATAACTGATGGATGCTAAATTGAACAAATCTTGGAATGCTGAAAAAATTCTCTCAGGACAGAAGCATGCTAATGTTGGGTTAATATTAAAAGAAACAATAACAACAATGAAGTATGATGCTCCAGCCTGTTGATATAATCAAAGCTGTCTTTATCCTAAAGTCCACTGTGTGGTAGGCAAAAGATAGGTGAGCATGATTTATAGTTCATAGAGGAAACTGTTGTTGATAATCATGGAAAAAGCATCCAGCGTTGCCAGGCTGGTATTCTGGTCTTTCTGAAATGTTGGCCTATGATCCTGTGGCAGGTGGAGTGCTGCATCTATAGAAGGAAAGGTACATACAGCTGGGGAGTCTGAGAGCAGCAGAAACAGAATATATGCTTTCAAACTGCTTCCAAGCACTTTCTGTGGTGCAATTAGGAATTTAAATGTGTGGTAAGGATTGGATAAATTCTGGAGGATGATGACTGGATAGAAACTATGTATAGTCCATAGCCTCACTGGTGGTTTAGCTGAATTAGCACTATATGACTTCCTTTTGAAGTAACAGGCAGCAAATTCTGTTCTGGGGAAACTGTTGGTATATTGAACAGTTTCTTTTCAAGTTATATATCCCTTTTATTATGCCCAGTTTTGCAGAAAAAAATTAATAACAGAAATCAAATTATTCTGGGTTGTGTTAGTAGTAAATCCAATGAATGTGTTGCAGATTCTTCAATATCAGAATGTTCAGTACCAATACAGTGGGTATAGTTTGTAAAATGTTAGATGAAGTGTACAGTAAGCTGAAAACATGGAGAGTATAGTTGCCCATTTTGATGTCAAGGTCAAATGCACATTATTTAGAATACAGAACATGAAATTAAGGGGTTGGCTTTTTAAAATTTATAACTTTTGAGAGTTATGTGCAAACTCTCAAATTATTCATGTCCTTTAGAGCTTGAGCAGTCCTATTGAATATAATAATTCATTGTGAACGCCATACATGCTCTGGTTTTGTGCTTTAAAATTGATAAAGCTAATGTATGAAGAGTAAAATATTTATCTACTTTTTCTTCTGGGTTACTTAAAGTGAAAGTTGTTGGAGGTACAGTTTCAGATAAGCTGGCCGCAGCAAATCTGTTACTGTTTTCTGATTTGTTATATGTGTTACTGACTTTGTGATTTTCTGATACTTGAAGACATTTCAGACTGGGTAGAAACACAGTTTGTCCATCTCAGTGTTATTATAGATACATTTATTTCCACAAAGAGGGAAATAATTTAGAAAACAAATATAATGGATCAATATCTCCTTAAGCTAACCTTGCTTTACACATAGGGCCCTGTCTGAGCTTGCCTGATTCTCATCAGAGGGAAGACACTCCTGCATTAACAACTGATAGCCTTTCTCAGAAAGTGGCAAATACTGGCAGAAATCATAGAGTAAGTGGATATTCCATAAATTGATATATGTTGTGAACAGAGGCGGAAAGTAAGAGTCATTTTTCGGTATGCTCATGGGAGTAGGGAGGGAGAATGTAGTTGTAACAACATTTTAAGGAAAGTGCATCAGGAGTGGAGGCTCTCGTCTTCTGAAGGTCATAAGAGTAGCTCTGGCCTTCACTTGATCTGTAATCAGGGCACATAAAAGGGTAAGAGTTTTAATTAAGAACAAACCAAAATACCCCCCTTCAAAAAAAGGTGTGGTGAAGTATGCAGTGCGGCACTGTCCAGCTCTATGGAAAGGGGATTATTAAAACCAGGGAAACAACCTAAGGTGTTCACTCCGTAGTGTTCTATACTGTTAAATCTCAGATGCCTTAAAAATATTCCACCAGTAACAGCAATGCAGAATGTAAGTTTTTACTTCTGTAATTCTGTGGTGTATGCCTCTAACATATGTAAGTTCATCCTTACAGTCCCTCACTGAAGAATTTAACCAATCTTCTGCTTATGTAGGTAGACCTATATTCTACAGAGCTTTGTATCTTAAACAAGTTTAAAGCACACTTTGCTCCCCTGGGTGATAGGGAAACCTGGATAGTGTTGCCCAATAGCAAGGAATGTGAAAAGTTGATGAATGGGCTTCTGATTTTGGAAAGAGTTTCAGTGAGTGCAGGGCTCAATTTCCCAAATTGAGCTTTATTTAAAAGAAAAGTTCTGGCTCCATCTGGCACCTGTTTAAAACCAAACTTCTGCTTGATGACAGGGGAAGATCTTCCTGGATGTAGACTGTTGGGAATAAAGACTCAATTAGCTATTTAATACTTTGAATCTTTGTATATAAGTTATGATAGGAAAAAAATGTGATGTTTATTAATGAAGCAGTATTTCAAAGAAAAAATATTATAACTTAATGTAATCCAAGTCTGAAAAATGTAGTTGAGTCGCTATGAAAATTTGGCAGAAAACTGTGTGAAATTATTTAGAGCAAATTCCAGGGGTGTAAGTTGCGCAGTTAGCACTTCTCCTATCCTCTCAAATCCTGCAGTGTTTGAAAATTGTGGAACAGGATTTCTTTGAAACTCCTGCAAGGAACAGATGGATTTCTTTTCCAAGGTTTCCTAACAAGATGATAATTTCCAGTGGGATTCACTAGAATTCTGAGCTGCAGTAAGTGACCTTAATGCAGGGCATTACATTATTTAGTATAGTTTCTGGGTGTGAGGTGTCTTTTAGTCTTCAGAGAGGTATATTGTATTAAAAATAGAAAGGAATTAAAAATATGAAATGGTTGTATAGGAAATGCTGCTTGAGCAATTAATATTGCTTAGAGGTGTGTCGTGGTCGATGATAGTATTATAACCAGCTGTTTATGCGTTGCAGAGAAACTTGAAATATCCAACTTGTGCATGAATGTACTATGCGTCTGAAGTTCAGGGAGATGGCTTTAATACTGAAGGCCTTTTTCATTAGAGCATTAATAAGAGCATGAATCTCTCATGCAAAGGACTTTTGGGAGCCGCAGGAACAGGCAGCTGGAGTCTGCTTCCGTTTCCTGTACAGAACTGTGGGTGATCTTATCAGAAACCAGACAGAGATAAAAAGATTAAAGATCATTACAGAAACTTTTATCTTTAAAACACCTAGCTCATTTTATTTTGCAAGTCCTACACAACCTTTAAAAATTACCCATTGCACTAATGATAGAGTATTGTCTTTAGACAGCCACTGATCAATAGCATACTGCAATGAGGCTTTTCTCTGAGATTCCTCTGCTTAGTCTTCAATATTCCTTCTATATGTATGTAAAACTAAGGAGGTGCTATAGAATGGTGGTATTATTCTGTGAGAATTAAAGTTTATGGGAAATTTAGAAGAAAATAAAAAGAAAATAGAGCTTTTAGAGTAAATTAATTGTTGTGTGTGCACATATGTTTATATCCCAAGTGCATATATTTATATCCAAGCCACCTTGGATTGCTGTTTGTTAGAAAAGTTGTGTTAAGACACAGGAGCTATGTTTGTTGCTTAAATCCTTTAAGTTGTTTTGACCTTACAGATATGCATGTGACCTAAAATTTTCATGAACCCATGCATTTATAAATATTCTCATGAAATGCCTATCAGTGTATTAAACTTGTAAAACATTATCTATTGTGAAAACTATTTGAATGGTATCTTGGTTATTTTAGGAACATTCTTAGGCAAGCTAATATGCTTAGATATATTACCCCTTCAACTCTGATAGAAGTCAGAATTTTCAGTTCTTTAAATAATACATTTTGAGCTAATTTAGATGACAAAATTGGTATTTGTTTCTCAGAGCTACTTCTACGGCTTGAGTCTTCATTTTATAGGCACTCCCCATGCAAATGTTTTCCCAGCCATACACATTAAAAAGCCTAAACCACAATGAAAGCAAGAGTGCTTCATAAATTGTTAGTGACAAGCAGATGCAGGTACTCTGAGTCCCACCTCGCAGTAGGAGTGCACTAAAGACATCTTGCACTCAAGCTATCTTGCAGTGCTTGATGCACTTTTGTGCTTCCTGCTTTCTAATAGCATCGTCTCCCTTCCCATGTTTAAGCACACTGTGTACAGGGAATGTACAGGCAAAAGCAAAGTGCAGTTGTCATTCACGTCACCTGGGAATTTAATTTTTTTTTGGTTTTGATAATGTGTTTAAAAATTCATGAGTAGAAAAAGACAAAATAATATTTCTTCAGAAGTAGGATTAGCTTCTTGAATAATTGTCATACACTTTTGAATCTCTGCATTTAACCACAGACTCAAAGCTTCAGTCTCTGAAGAAAATGAAATAGTAATCTCTTCAGTTTGCATTGTGGCATGTGGTGCAAGGCCCTTGTAAAGCATCAAGTTAAAGCAGTGTAGGAGTCTGTTGCTTTCAGGATCTGTGATGATTTTGTGAGTGGTAGAGCATCTTAGTGCTTCTACAGTACAGAAACCATATTTTTCTGTCCAACAAATGTGTTTGTCAGAATGCAGTCCATGGAGAACTGTTTGCATCTTTACCATTCTTTTAGGTGTGGTATAAAACAATGACAAATTGAAGCTATTAATGAAGAGTTAGTTAACACAGCTTTATAATCTATTGAATAAGGCTGTAGCCTTTTGCAATCAATGCGAGATATATGGTGAGGACCAAGAAACATGAAGCAAATGTCATGAGTCACTCAGTTGTGAATGAAACATACAGGAACAAGAGAGTGAGGGAAGGCATTTATTCCTTGGTGGGGCTTTACTTGGTGGGGCTTCACCTTGATTACTGTGTTTTGGGGTTAGTGGAGACAGTTGAGAGACGCAACGGGTCCTTTGGAGGGCTGCTAAAATGGTCAGATTGTCATGAGTGGCACATAGGAGGCTAGTGGATAATCTGTCAGAGGCCTCTAATTGCTTGAAGGGCAGTTGCAAAGATTATGGAACAAAGTTGTTCTTAATTGGACCAGAAGAAGTAAGAAGTGAACGCAAGTTTTCCAGCCTTGGTTAGTCAATGATGTTGTCAGTAGTCCACTTGTGAGCAGGAGGTTAGCCTGGGTGACCTGTAGAAGTCCTTTCAACCTACATTTCCCTAATTCTAAAAAGCCAAGGTTAAGCAATGTAAGAGACAGTATAATATGTAATTTGTTACTTCTATTGATATTTGGGTACTGTGATCGCGAATAGGAATTAAATAAAATGGTTCTCATGGCTTTAGATTAGGAAGAACTCACTAGGCTTTACTGGAAGAGTTTAATGAACTTAAAAACAAACAAAAGGTTAATAATGTGTGATATGGTGCAATTTGAACAGAATGAAGGTTCCAGTATTGAGGAGCTAAACCTCCTTTTTTGTTTCTGCTGTGTTCTGTGTCAGTCATTTCTGTTTCATTCAGCCATTCTATAGTCCTTATCTATTGCAGAATTCTTGACAAAAACTAGGTATAGTGTGGCTGCTCACATAGCATTTCCATGATGGAAACAGTCAATGCAGCTTTCTCTTTGAAAAATAGCCTCACTGATTTTTGTTCCCTTTTTCTTTGTTTAATAGTTTCTGGCAGTCTTCTGTGCGCACATAATGAAAACTGCATTTAGTGGCTCTTGAAGATAATTTTTTCTCTCTTTCATATAATAGTCATAGCCACCTGATTTTGAATAACAAAAAGCCCAGATGGTCAGAATTTTGGCTGCCCTTCGTATCTGTGACCTTTTGTTCTCAGCTGCCCTGACGGTGTTCAATAGAAAATGAGTTGGCTCTTAGGTCCTTGGTTATCCTTGACGCTTTATCCAAATGTCCCATGTCAGGTACAGCATAAAGATCTCCAGGGGTTTTGTTCTGGTGCATCAGTAGAACAGGAACAGCACTGTGAGTACAAGGTACTGCTCTGTGTGTTTAGACCATGTCGATTCTACACTCCTTCTTTTTTTGAGTTTTCACCTTCTTTACCTGATGGGAAATTTTTCCTGGTGTGAAATACTTAAAAAATTGAAAGTGCTCATAATAGCTTCTAGAATAGCAGCCTCTTCTGGTGATCCTTTTTGTATTCTGTAGGCAGTCTGCTATTGAGAAACACACTGCACCTCTGAGGGGGAAAAATCAGTTCGTTTAATTTTCATTCAACACTAATTTCATTTTTTAGCCATTGTATCAACAAGGCTTTATATTACAAACATTGGCTGTGCATGCATGTAACTTGAAGCCTGCCTGGACTTGGAACCTGAGAGGCAGTGTAGTATTTCACAAATTAATTGAAATAATAGCATGCCCTAAACTGCACTTCTTTTTTCTTTAAAAAGGTGAATTAATCTAAGAGTGGGAAGACTGGGAAGGTGGAGTGAATGGTCAGTTAACAAAATATGCAGGAGAGATACACAAATAATACAATAGAATATTACAGTTCTTACAAGAATAAAATCATGGGCCTGCCATGGGCAGGGACACCTGGCACTAAACCGTGTCACCCAAGACTCCGTCCAGCCTGCCCTTAAACACTGCCAGGAATGGAGCATTCACAGCTTCCCTGGGCAACACATTGCAGTGCCTCACAATGAAGAATTTTTTTCCTTCTAGCTAACCTGAACTTCCTCTGCTTCGCTTTAAGCCCATCACCCGTTGTCCTATTGCTACAGTCCCTGATCAAGAGTCCCTCCCCAGCATCTTTGTAGGCCCCCTTCAGATATTGGAAGGCTGCTATGAGGTCTCCACTCAGCTTTCTTTTCTCCAGGTAGAAAGAACAGAAGAATAGGGTAAGAGCCAAATGGGTTATTTGAAAGTTCACTGTAATGATTTTAATTTCCACTTCTTTAATCTACCATGAGTTTAATGTCTCTTTCCAAGTGAATTCACAGATTTCCTTTTGCTGGTTTTGAAAGCAATTATATCTGATTAAACAGTCCATCTATATATCCAAACATAAATTCAGATTTGATTAAACTCTCAAGTTTGAAGGGAGAGAATGAAGTCTTTTTTGAAGTAGGAGAAAGAATGCAAAAATGCTTGCACTTGAAGGAGGAAAGCAGTTGTAGAAACAAGAGAAAGGACAAAATTTAATTCAAGATATTACAGCTAATTCCATAAACTGTGTTGGGAAAATTCCCCATATCTTGAAAGCTACTTTAGCACATCATTTTGGAGCAGTGGGCACAGCTGTTTACTGTAAAAGCCTGGATGGATCTGTTGCATTTGTGAAGAGTACAAGTTTGAATAGTTCATTCAAATGTATTTTTTCTGCGTGGATAAGATACAAGAAGCATAAGATCTGCTCATGCAGATACTGTGAATATCCAAATGTAGGTAGAATACACTGTTTCTTCCACTGGTATGTCCTGTCAGAAACTTGGGAATAATTTGCTATGTAGCATTCGAGTCCTGGGGTTATTCTGAGATCTGACATTTCACCTCCTATGAAAAGCTCTGTTGGAGGAGGATCTTTCTATGCTTTAGTTTATTTTTTACTTGGAGAACATCTTTACAACCTCATTTGGAGTCTGATGGAGCATTTACGTCTTTTTGAAGTATTTTGAGATAAGAAATGCTTGCTTTTCTCAAGAGGAGAATGGGCATCTTATTTTTTCACCTTGAGTATATACCTGTTTCCTAATGGATTT
This sequence comes from Psilopsiagon aurifrons, assembly GCA_025447955.1. Classification (NCBI taxonomy): domain Eukaryota; kingdom Metazoa; phylum Chordata; class Aves; order Psittaciformes; family Psittacidae; genus Psilopsiagon; species Psilopsiagon aurifrons. The sequence goes on along the minus strand of JAOEHY010034783.1, from coordinate 3,944 downwards.
TACCAAAGGAGACAAGTTCAGAGGATGCAGCATGGTATCTAGATGGCTGCTTTGTTAGATTGGTCCTCAAAGAGAGATTTAGTAAACTCCAGTAATTAGCATAAGCATCCTCAAATGAACTTTACATCTTCACATATTTCACGAGGAAAATATGGTAATTCTTTGAGGGCTGTGGAAGTGTACAAGGAAGCTGACAGGCCTAAGTAGATTGAAGTAGTTCTGCTATAATTAATGATGTGGACAAGCTTTCCTCAGGTTTTCCGCATGCTTTTGACTATGGGACTGTTCCTAACCTCAAAAGCATGTGTATGAGTTTCTTACAACTTTTTCTGCTTTTTATTCAGTCGTACTGGTCAGCATATTGTGACCTCCAAGGTTTCATAAGACTTGTCAAATGGACCATTGATGAAACAAGGAATTCCTGTGTTCTTGTGTTTTTCCATTTCTTTCCCAACAGCTTTCCCTTGACCTCTGTTTCGGCTCTCTGTAGCCCTTCTCCCATGAGCTTAACTTAATGGAAAAAAAATGATAAAAACCCCCAAATTCAGCTCCATAGGTTTCTTCTGTGTCATTGAGTTCACTGGGGCCCTGCAAGGCTCCAGTGAGCTGCAGAGCTTCAAGCAAAGGAGTGATACCAGATGGTCAGAAGTGAGAAGGAGGAGGGGTAATTGGAGAAAGGTAGGAGCAGTAATAGCAGACAGGGAGGATTGGAAGCAAGCCTTTGGGTAGTAATGAGACATTAGATTGGCTCAAAGCCTGTAAAGCCACAGTTAAATTACCATTTGTAATTTTTCAAACAGAAAATAGCTGTGTGATTTTATGGATTTTCAAGAATGTATTCCAGATGCTATACAGGCACTATCTTTTCATTCCAGGGATGCTGGGCTCTCTTTTCAAACCTTGTGGCTTCCTACTGATTAATTCAGCAGAGGAGATGGTTGGAAGATCTTTCACACATTTGAATCTGTAGTGAAATAACATTTCTTTTTCCCTAGAGATGGCATATCATTATTTCTACAGCCTGGGAAGTAATATCCCTCCAATTTTATTTTTTGTAACCTTTGGCTGCCTAATCTCATCTTATACCCAGCTCATATGGTATTCAGCTAGAGCTGCCTTAAGCAGAACTTCTTCATGTATACTAACATTTCTTCGGGTGTTTCTATACACAAGCTTCCTATTGATTTATGTTTCACACCTTTCTAAAATACCTGAGAAGGGGTCTTGTGGATTTTGTGTAATAGGAGGCTGTTAAAATGGCGTGAATAGACCACACTGGTGCATTGCACAATTAAATTTAACTATATACATTTCAAGGTGAACGTCGCCGGGATTGTGCTGGCACAGTAATGAGCAGGGGAGTACTGTTTGGTAGATGTAGCTCGCTGATGCAAAAACTTACTTGAGAGTATGGTCAGTTGTTACCTGCCTAGTAGGAACAACATTTTGCAAATTGTATGTTTCATGATGACCAGCCTGTAGTTTGCCAGCTCTGCTCCTTACAGAACAGGCAGCTTTTGATTTCAGATGCCTGCCATGCCTTCCTGTGCTGCTGGGATACCTTGATGAGTAGTAATGTTTGCTCTCTGAAAGCAGCTCTACTTATGGAGAGGGAAGCAAGCAGGTGAGCAACAATGATCTTGCTTCTCTTGCTTCTATCTAGCAAAGAGTGAGTTATTAATTACTTTTCATGTCACAGATTGTTTTCTACTGAACATAACTCATCTTTTCTGCTTTCACTTTTTTCTTTATTGTTTTCTGTGGATTTGAATCTCAGGCAAAACTCCATAACTCTTTTTCTGTGGTGATTCCACCCTGAATAACTGTGAGTCATGAAAAAGTGGTTCAGGTGGCACTGCAGCTTCCTGCACTGGCTGCCATGGTATCTAGCACTGTTGCCGTACACACAGTGCTGATGTAGCAAACACTTGCAGGGGACTTTTCTGGAGGCCTGGGATATATTTCTTTATCTTTGTCATGTTACCAACCGAATTTTCTGTGATCTCAAAAATTAAAAGTAAAGAAATCGTGCAACAACATGTGACATGAAATTGTGAGCAGAATATTCCAATTTGGTTCCTGGCAACACAAATAGAAGTGCATGTAAGCAAGGCACAAGTTTCTCCCCATCCTAGTTGCATCCTCACGTTTGCTTTGTATAAAGCAGAATACATTGAACGTATTTCGTTGATAATACACTTATGGTTGCAATAGCAATGTCTCTGCAATGGAATTGCAATGGACTATAATCTAGGATCTGAGGACAGACTTTGAATGAGTCCTCTGCTGTATGCAGCCTTTTTTTTATGCCCCTGTTTCGCTCTCATGTCTTTTTTTTCTGTTCCCCACCCATTACTTAGGAAGTATCTCAAATAATTCATTTCCTTTAAAAAGAATTGCTCCGATTAAATGTCTGTTCAGATGTGTATCTTGCAAGCACTTTTTAGAAGAGTGTATTTCCAGAAAATGTGTCCCAAGTCAATTAAATTGAAAGTTCAAGGTAAGGTTCATGTAATTGAAAATATAAAGGGTATCTAAAAGGGAAGATGTATTTGTTCATGCCACCTACTAGATTCCATGAGGTATTATTCTCATCACTATTCATGTTTTTGAAGGATAAAGGCTTTTCAAATACAGTTGCTGTGCTAACTAGATTTTTGAAGGATAATTTTTGTAGGCTTTTGTTAATATAAGAAGGGCTCATTAAACAATGCTAAAAGGAGGTGACAGTATAGTACTGGAATGCATATTTAGAGAAGTGGCGTCTTAATAATGAAGCAGAAATTTCCATAATTTCCTTACAATGGTTTTTCATTTATGGTGGGTTTCATAGATTGTACAGTGTATTATGGATGTAATGAAAATTGACTGATTGAAAATTTAGTTCTGACATTTCCACTTAATTGCATTTTAAAGCAAAAAAAATCTTAGTGTACAAAATTCTTTATTCTGTGGAGACCTGCACAACTTTAAGAAAGTTAAAAGAAGGCAATGCTTATTATGAAGAATGTTCAGCTTAACTTTTTTCCTCCTTGCTCCAGTTATAGTCCCAGAAGATGTGGCAAAATGTTAAAGCTGTGAAATAACATTAAAATGCCATTTAATGTGTCAAGGGAAATGTTGTTTATTTTTTTTTTTTTTACATCTGATAAAAAGATTTGAATAAAAGCTTTTTCTTCTGTAGTGCTCACAGGTTTTCAAGTAGATGGAGATGGCTGTTGCTAGCAGCAGATTATACCAGATGCAGAGTTTCCTAGGGATGTGTGCATTATTTGCTGGAGACAGGTCTTATTGTCTTGCCTCCAGGCATTAGGTTGAGTCTCTAAGACTATTTAAGTAGTGATTTTTGTCCTTTGAGCTAGTAGAGTGTCACATGGTGCTGTGTGACATTTTTAGGTAATGAAAGAACTGGTTGTTTTCTTACTCGGATATGTAGAAGTAGGTGACCTCTGAAGTTTTTGCAAAACCCTTAAAATAAAAAACAATTGCAGATTTCAGACATTTGTTGCTAGGTTCCCTGTCTAAAAAATGTAATAGATCAGCACTGAATCATAGGTTTTTATCCACAGAAATATTTTCAAGGAAGAAATGAAAGGGTTTGCATTTATATTATACACCTTAGCATGGGAGTAGAGGACCAGTACGTCTATGATGAATGTCTGAAGATTTCCTGAAAGTCCCACTAAAATAAAATCAGTTATTTTATAGAGATTCACTGCAGTGATGTTACATATGAAATAACAGGCGTAATAAACTTTCTTGTTATTTCACACTTGTCTGTGTAGAGGATATTTATTTTTTCATTTGAAATATCTCATTTTTGTGCGAACACAGGTATTTGCTTACAATAACCTGTAATCTCCTTTAAGAAGTTTAGATTGGATATGAGGAAGAAATTCTTTACTGTAAGGGTGGTGAGGTACTGGAATGGGTTGCCCAGGGAA
>JAOEHY010034782.1:0-25417 GCA_025447955.1 Psilopsiagon aurifrons | reverse complement strand
GCATGGTTTAGTGTGAGGTGTCCCTGCCCATGGCAGGGGGGTTGGAACTGGATGATCTTAAGGTCCTTTCCAACCCAGACCATTCTGTGAGCCTATGATTATTGCCAGTTTCAGTAACCACGAAGTTCTGCATCCCTTCAGGTAGCCTGTGGGCTGCTGTGGGCTGAGCTCTTTGCCCACTGAGGTTCCTTTGGCCACGTGCTTCTGCACGGCATTGAAACTGGCTGCTTCAGCTCTGCTGCACTTCCTGCGAGACTTACCCACCCTCCCGGGGAAATCCCGGGGCCGGAACAAGGCGATAGTGTGAAGTGCTGTTTTAAGAGGTGTATTCAATGTATGTAAAAGACTGGGCTGTTACAGTAGGAAGGCTTCATCTACACCAGTAAATGCAGTGCTCCACCAAGGCCAGCTGGCAGCGAGCTGCCTGTGCCAGCGCTGGTGAACTGCCTCAGCTCCCAGCATGGACTGTCTGCTGGGAACAGTCCCTCTCCATTGCCAGGGGCTGGGAAAAGCTCCTGGGCGTGGCACTTGACAAGAGCCAGATTTGGGCTGGGACGAGTTCTGGTGGTGTAGCAATAGAAGCAACTTCACCTCAGTGCCGATCATCTTTCCTGAGCGTGCTTGGAGTATATGGCTGTAGATAAATACGTATAGACATGCAGAAAGCAGTGCTCTCAGTTTTAGTTCCTGTTCAAAATGTTTACTATTTCTCTGGAGTCAGGAGTTTTTCATTTGGCTGATCAAGTATTATCTTAAAAATTAAGGAAAAACAGAGGTGAAATTCTCTTTATTTGTACAAGTCCCACAGCGAGTTGTGTGACACAATGTAAAGAAACAGAGTACTACTTAAAAAAAAAAAACGATCGGTACTACATATGCAGGGAGAAAGGCACCAAGCTTTGGTACTATCATCCTAACCCAGGAACTCCATTCTGTCTCAGACTGTAGCACAGTACTTCTGACATCTTCTGCCTCAGTATAGGTACTACAAACCTTCCCTCCTGCTGTCTTGCTCTGCCCCAAAAAGAGAAAGTTGGGCTCATGGCAGATGATCCTAAGGAATTGGATCTTGGGCCCCAGCTGTAGTATTGGCCTTTCCCCAGGTCCTTCAGCACCTGTCTTTTGTGCCCCCTGTGTTTTCCTTTGTAAAAGATACAGCCAGTTTCTGAAAGAGCTCAGTGCTGAGCTGATGAGTGCCCTCAGTTGCCCTGTGTCTTGCTCAGGGCTCTGCTTCCACCCTGAGCCTCAGAAATGGTGGGAACTGAGGATCCTACAACTGCCAGTGGCTGTTCTTGTTAGCTCCTGAGCTGTCTCAGCTGCTAAAGCTTGAGAGGTCTATTCACTGTGATTTACCTTCTCAGGCTCCAAAGCTTGGAGCAATTTCAGAAAGAAAAGCCATCTTATTTTAAATGTACAGCTTTTCTGGAATATTTTGTGTGCCTAGGGTGTTCTCACTCCCTTGGCAGTTCAAAATGAAATTGTAATGACTGCCCCTAAAAAGTTTGCACTGTTATTTCACATGTGGTGTGCTTAAATAGCAGCTTTAATCTTCCAGGGGGGCTTGTCCAATTCCTGTCACAAAGACTGTAATTGCATAAAGGCAATAAAACACAGAAAGCATGATATATATTTAAAAATAAAAGTAGAAACTGTTGTTAACATGTTAGTTAAAATACAAACCTAAATACCAAGAAAACAGATGCTACCTAATTTGACAATGACCCCTTGATTGCATATGTAGATCTCTGTGATTGAAATTATTATTGTTACTCTTATTCTGCTGCCTGCACTGTTTTAGTACCCACATAACCTGTGTAAGAAGGATCTGGTAGCTGCAAAGTGGGCACATCCTTTCACCAGAGAATTTACATTGGGGAAAATTATTTTCCATGGAATAGAAAATCTAACATGAATTGAGCTACTTCTCCTTCTTTTTTTTTTAATTTCAGTTCTCCCTTTTAGTTTAGGCATATTCAAAAGATCCATCCAGCTCCAGAATTTTTTACATTTCAGATATATATCTATCAAGTGGTAAAATAAAAAAAAGCAAAGCACCAAAGTGTGCATTTGAAAATTAAAATGAAGCTTCTCTTCCATTTTATAGTTAGATCTAACTGATCTCATTATGCTGGGATTTATCTCAGAGATGTTTTACCAGACTTCACAAAGCCATTAGCCGTTCTCTATCCTAGAAATTTGAATCTGTGCTAGACACAGAATTGCAGCTTAAGATAAACTGATTATCCTCATAGTATGTCTCCTACTTAACAAAATAGCAGTGTCTCATATGTAAATGCAATCTAAAATTTAGCATCCAGCAAAGGTCATTAGAGAGATGCAACTTTAAATCAAGGAATGTTATTATTCAGCTAAAAATGCAATGAAATAAAACAAATGTTGGTGTTCTAACAGTGGGAGCTGAATATATAAACATTCAGCAGCAAACTCTTACAAAACACTACTTTCTCAATGGTTTTAACAATCTTTCTTTACAATGAGAAATGGACTGTTAAAACAATGAATTCTCACAATATCCTTCTGGTTTAGGTAAACACCATAATCATCTGCAGCCTCCAGATGGAGAAGATGAGACTTTTCTTCATGGTTCTCGTGTGTCCAGTGTTGAGCAACAGTGAAGTGGGAGTGCAAGGTTTGCCAGAGGGGAGCTCTATATGGACAATGCCCTTCTGATTTATCCTGCAGTCATCACTGTGATACATAAATAGTTGCCTGAGAAGTTCAGGATGCCATGAAGCCTGATGAAACGGGTAGATGATGTAGGTGAGATTCTCAGAATGACAATCAGGTTCCTACAGATCCAGACTCCGGGTCTCACCCTAAGAATGAAGAGCATTGTATTTTACACTAAGTAGCTATTTTAGATTAGCGTCCCTTGTAAACAGATTTCTGGAAAAGAACCAAATGACACTTTCAGTTTTTAAGCAGGCTTCACCCTTCAGACTCATCAGGAACTCCACCAAAACCAGCAGTAGTATACAGTCTGAATCATAAAATTGCAACTCGTTTTCTGAGGAATTGAGATTTCCATGCTCATTACTGTGAGCACGGCACAGAGATCTCAAAGACAAGGCCATTCCTATATCTCATGAAAATGAGCTGCCAGGAGCTGCCAGCTGAGGAGAAGGCTGTACTGTTAGCTCACACACAGCAAGAGACTCTGCAGTACCCAAAATGAAGAAAGATTCGGGTGGTTCCATCACTCGTAGATCTAGCTGGTTACTTCTAGAGTCATGTTTCTACAAAACAATTCCAGGTAGTAGCAGTAAAAGTGATACAAATCACAAATCTGCACATACATACCTGATGCATATATAACCATGTGTCAGCACAGGGACTGAACACAATACTTTGAAACCAGCACTGCTGTAACTCCGAGCTAGGGTGACAAGCTTGATACAGGCAAAGAAAGCATGGTCACATCAAAAGGTTTTTCTTTCAATTGTATAGATAAAATATTTCTTCTGAAATAAACAGAAAGTTCATTGCAGCAAGACACACCATCACAATCAGGTTACTATAGAAGTGGTTGGGAAGAGCTACCCTGAATTACAGGTTGGTTCAACCCCAGCCAAGAGGCCACAGCAGCTAAACATCAGAACAGCACTAGTCAGGAAAAAGACCTTCAAAACTGCTGAAACCAGCACACAGTAAAAGCATTAACAATTGAAATTGCCTTCAGCTAAACTACTGTTTAGTGCTGTGTTGGCTTTTTGTAAAGTCATCGTGTTCACTGTTTATTTACAATCCACTATGTTTTTAAAGCAATGATACAGTATTGCACTTAATAAATATGCCGAAATCCTGCTGCCAAGAATTTGCTTTAGCTTAGCCAAGCAAGCAGAATTCAAACGAGCCTGAAAACATGGGCTGTAGAAATTACACTTTTTTTGCAGAGGAGTGTGGTTTTTTTGTGAATAAGGTTGTTTAGAGCATACAAATCAAACTTTATGGACATTATGTTGTCTGATTTTCATGGCAGCTGCTCGCTGGCGTCTAGCCAATTATTTTTATCAGTAATACCTATAGGTTATCCTCCAGCTAATTAAACTGCAAATGTCTCTTCTTTCCCATGGTTAATCACTGGGCAGCAACTGCAAAGGCCTACAGGCCACTGACACTGGTCTTTTGTACTCTTGAGCTGCAAGGAAGACTGTCTAAATTAAATACGAAGGCTGTTGGCTGAATTTGTAGCATTTCAGTTGCTCATTAACAGAGCACTCTTTTGAAGCTGCTGATTAAAAACTTTCTTCAGGGAATATTATAGTATTCTATCTGCATGCAGTTCTTTTTCTCATAGGTACTTATGCACTGAAATAAGAAAGAGAAACCTGTCGGTAACTACCAAACAACCTACTACCTGACTTCCGAAGGCGTCTATCAGAAAGACAAATGGAAGGATTTTGGATAGCTCATAATAACACTTTTTCAAGAAGATCATGCCAAATAAAACATTCAGCCCAGTGCCGTAACACAATAGGAAATTCCTGTGGGTTATTTTGTCTGAGATAGCAAAACAGATGCGCTTCTCCTTGCCTTTCAGCAGGCTCTCTACAGAACAAGAATCTTAGAAATTAGTCCTTTTTTATTGCTTTTGCTTACATTCTACATGAGTGTTATTTCCATACCTCCAGGACAGTAACCACATACAGGTGCATTGTTTTATATCATTATTCTAATAAGATGGCGAATGAGTTCCCAAAACTCCACCATTTATTTCAACCTTTTGCTTGCTTTAAGAAAAGGCCACATTAGCAAATCTTTTCTCCAGAAAGCAATTAAAAGGTCACTGAAGTCTCTAGTGTAATTCAATAGAAATTAACACAACTAGTAAAACACAAAATTACTGAAAATATTAGAATTTGGCACCTGATCAGGCAGCCAAGACAGACACCATTCTTTGAATCTATGATTCATTCTTCCTCTGTTCAGACATCTTAAAGGTAGCAATGCTGTGAGCAGCTTTTCTTCACAATCCAGGGAAGAAGGTCAGATTTCCATTACACAAAAGTGCTGTTAGTGCTACTCATCACAGCTTATGATATAGTAAATGTACAGTTACATGCTATTCTAATATCCATATAACTGAGTTTTCTCTTGGAGCTCTTCTCTTAAAACCTGCTTTCTCAGCCTCTGGTCCCTGTAATCTCAGTAATACTGAAGTAAGTATTAGCAAAACCAAACGAACAACCATGAAGTTTTATTCGGATATTAATACAGCGTGAGTATAGGCTTACCCAAAATAGTCCTGATGCAGGGCAGTGTTTGTTTAGCTACCATGGTTCCCTGTTGCAGTTCAACTGTAGAAGCAATGTATATAAGCATTTGGCTTTATCGCTCTATCCAGCCTCTTATCTGGTTTTGTAGCCTGGACCGATTGCCATGATGGTGTAGATTTGTCAGGGTCCATGATGCTAGTGCAGACTGGCCAAATTCAGACCCTGACTCATCCCTGTATGCTGTAGGCCTGCCTTGTGCTCATATTCTGTAGTTGTATCACTCACCACTCTTAACTTCAGCTGTATAAAACTAGTCACCTACACACTCTCAATAGTCAGTGAAGGGAAACAGGAAACCCCAAATGTGTGTTATCCATAGTACTCTGGACACCACCCTTAAGATGACTAAGAAATGTCTCCTCATGGTACTTCTCTCTCCCAGTGAATGTAGAGGAATTAATGACTAGTTCAGAAGACTAAAGATGCACAGTTTCTAGGCAGCTACCTGCCGGCAAAACAAATCTTACCCTGAGCTTCAGGCTAGTAGCTCATCGCAGGTTTCCCTCATCTAAAAATCAAATCCATATATTTTATGAAATTATTAGAGGATATTATGCACATTATAAATGCGTTTACCTGGGGCACAACAAGTTGAACTTCTATTCTGTAGGAACCTCCAACATTTTAATGCAACAGGCTGGAAATTCTGCAGCATCTTAAATTTAAATACTGTGTTCTTGTTATGAATTAAATACAAAGCAAGCAGTCACTTGAGTATTCCGTGTGTTATTTATATTACAATAAATTTATTTTTGATGGTTGCACATATTCAGGGTTCAAGACTCTGTATTTTGTACTGATTTCTGTGCAATGAAAAACCACACTGTAGAAGTTACCGAGGGAAAAGCTAGGAGTGTTGACAGATGGCTGGCAAAGAGAAAGATGGGGATTTTATAACCTGAGATGCCAGCAGAAGGAGTTTGGGAATGTGGGATAACATTGGTTGGGTATTTCTGCTCACAAGCAGCTAACTTAATAAAGTTGATATTTAAAATTTCCAGTTAACAATCTTCTTGCACTGAGTTTAGTGGTACATGTCACTAAAGATCTTTTTTTCAAACTGATTTCAGATTCACTGGCCTTTTCTTACAGTCCTCTGAAGGAAACCATTTCTGGAGCTTCTCAAACCCATTGTTCTCTATGTCTCAGATTAATGCCTTTTCAAATCCTATTATAGCCCAGCGTGCCAAACCTACCATTTTTTTGTGAGAGGCAGCTGCTTTTGCTGGTCATTTTCTTCCCTACCACTTTTCTGCATTTTTCTACTAACTTGCAGATGTTTGGCAGCTAGCGCAGAGCAGTAACTCCAAGCAGGCTGCCAAACATCTACCAATCGCAGACATTGTGTATGCCCAGGTTTTCTATGCATTTGATGTGCATGTTGATGCTTCTCTTTCACAAAAGCCATGCAACTCAAGCCATGTATATATGCTCAGAAAAACATCATTTTTGCCATGCAAGAATTTCAGTGCATACCTGTTAATAAGTTGGTCTGTATACAAGCAGCATATTTGAAACATCCAGAAGACATTCAAATTGATGCACACATATAAAGATACAGTATATCTAAAACACATTTCATAGAATCATGGAATAGTTAGGGTTGGAAAGGACCTTAAGATCATCTAGTTCCAACCCCCCTGACATCAATTTGATTCTGCATTTGCTTTTGGAACTTCAGACACTGACTGGGAGGCATGAAAGTATTTGCATACTCTGGAATATATGGGGGTTTATTTGAAAATCCCATGTAACTAAGTATATAAGGAAGAACTGAATGGATACGGGAGGCTTAAGAGATCCACCTAAGAGGCATTTTCAAACACAACATGGTGTTCATAGCAGATGAGCTGTAGTATGGCAAACAAAAGGTTTGGAATAGGAATTCAAGTCACTACTACTAAGTAGATTGAACAGAATCAGGGGTGGGAAGTTACTCTCTAGCTGACTGCACTTACTGCACTGATGCTATTGCATAGTGATTGCACTAATTCAAGCATTAGCTACTATCTTATGTTTTTCTGACTATGGCTATCAGTCATCCTGCTAATCTATTAATGCTCTCAGATCTATTTTTTGTATATGTATTGTAGTTATTTTATCCTGAAACATTTTTTTCTTAAATCAGGCATAAAACATGAGCCCAGGAAGCCTCAGAACTTCCTGCCACCGCACAGTGCACAAATCTTACAGCTACTGCTTTAGACTTCCCTTTTTTTTCCTATGGTAACCCCTATTTTAAAGTCTTGGCTTTCTACAGGTGACGTTATTTACATCTCAATCTTTTCTTTTTGAATTACAAGTTAAGCACCAGGAGTAATTTTTAGTATAATTATACATAGAAGTTGATCACAAGGGATTTACTGAGAAACCCTAAACTCCCCAAAGCTTCTTGAAACTATTCTTTTTTACTATTTTTCAAAGCTTTCAGCAGCCTTTGGATAAATAGTAATAATAATAATAAAAAAAGAATATGTGGCATCTACATGCAGTTTTTATCTCTTCCACACAAGGACCTCATATATTTCTCAGAATATATATATTGGCTCTGGCTACATAAATCTACCCCAAATCATATATCTGAATACAGAAAACCCATCTACATGGTGCAATAAAGCATGAGGAACTATGTGCATAGTTAAGATTTACTATCTGATCTTTACAGGCAAGGACTCTAAAGGCCTAAATCAAAGTTCAGCACGGCCAATGAGACACTCCAATTTAATTCAAAGTACCTGCCTTTAAACAGACAACTTGACTTGCATGAAATGGTGACACAAGCAGAATATGGAATGGAATATTTCAGTTGGAAGGGACTTACAATGATCATTTAGTCCAGCTGCCTGACCACTTCTTTTTAACTAAGCAAAAGTTAAAGCATGTTCTTAAGGGCATTGTCCAAATGCTTCTTAAACGCTAACAAGCTTGGGGAATTGATCATCCCTCTAAGGAAGCCTGTTCCAGGGCTTGGCTGCCATCTCAGTAAAGAAATGTTTTCTAATGTTGGGTTTTTTTTTTACCTCCTTGCTTTTACTTCTACAGATTCTTATGTGTGATGCTTTACTTTGATTTCTAAGTTAGAGAAGGAAATAAGACTTCCAGATGGAAAAGGGAAAGAACAGATAAGGCCAACTTAGATAGATTAAATGTTCTAAATTGTATCAGCCTGATACAACCCATTTAACCAGTCTCTACTAGTTCTTAGAAGTAACTGCTTCATTCCTTTTCTAAGTAAGGGAAGCATAATTTAAATAAGAAAGGAAATGGTCAAGCATACAAGGGGAAAAAAGAGGATAATCTAAAACTCAGCAATTCAGGAAGGGCTGTTCATTGCCTTTTAGTTCCTTCTGCCAAATAATAGAAAAAAAAAAGTGAACATCTACATAGTAGCAAAGAGGAGATTATCAAGAAGATACAGCCAGGCTCTTCAAAGTGCTGTATGGTCGGAATATGACAGACAATGGCTGTCAGTTGAAATAAGAGAGCTTCAAAGTGGATTTAAGGGAAAATATTTCCACCATGAGTCAGTCAAACCATGGAACTGTTTCCCCAAGGAGTTCGTGAAGTCTACACTCTTGCAGGTTTTCAAAATCCAGCAGGATAAAGTCTGGTCTGAACTCATAGCTCACCCTGCTTTGAGCAGGGGCTTGGACTAGAGACCTCCTGAGGTCCCTCTCAAAATAAATTATCCTGTAATCCTATGGTGAGAAGAGAAAATACAGTTTTACCAGAAAACAACCTACTGAAAGCAACATTCCAGAACATAGGCCTTGCATATTAAGGAAGAGCAATTGACTATTATTGACTATAATAAGGCTCTTAACCTGGTCTTGCAGGAAGCACACAGAGTTAGCTAAGGAAATATTCTGATCTATCTATGGACCAGATTCCATTTTTCCTGAAAATTCCTCCATCTCAAGCCCATTCCCTTTTGCCTTGTCCTGAGGGCCACATGGAAGTGGGCAGCGAGTGGTCATGGCATGAAGTGTGCTAGTTCTGCCCCATGACACCTTTCTTCAGTTCGGTTGCAAGGGCTTTCCTTACGAGACAGAAAAGTGAATCTGTTATGTGGTCTTAGTGCAGTGGACTAAGTGGTATGAGTGCACATCTACACCATGTCAAAAGATAAATATCAGAATCAAAAAAATGATAACAAAACAGAGAAATGGTCTGAAAAAAAAAAAAACAAAACCAGGATGTTATTGAGGGTGGAAGCATGTAAGGTATTATTTTTAAGACCATTCAGCTGCACACGAAGATGATGGAGAGTTACTGGTAAGCAGCACACCCCTCAGAAATGCATCTAGGGGTAGCATTGCATCATAAACCGAACAAGCCAGTGCTGTCATAGTGTTGTAAAATAAGCGGACTTCACACTGGGGTGTGTAAACAGCTCTCTAAAAGACACATGAAGCAATGTTCTGTTCAGATCAGCACTGATAAGACCTCAACTGGAGTACAACATCCATTTTGGGGCACCTTACTTGAAGAAAGACAAATAAAAACCCCACAGTAGAGCCATGTAATTTTCAGAGGTATAGAAAATGTCTCCCATGAGGTAAGATTGAAAGAATTCATTTGTTTGGTCTAGCAATGAAAGGATTGAGGGAAGATATGATATCAGTCCTCAAAACCCATAAAAAGTATTGAAGAACAAACTGTTCTTTTTGTCTACTGATACAGCAAGAAGTAATAACTCTAAGTTGCAACTTGAACACTGAGGTTATATTTTACGAAAACCGTTTGGACTGTAAGGAGTGTTACACAGTATCTGACCCAGGAGAGGTCTGAAGAATCATCATGAGTACAAATTTTCAAGGTCATGTTGAACAAATATCAGCTAGGAGCTGATTAGATAGAGCGAATTCTGCTCTGAAGCAAGAGGATGAACTGGAAAACCTTTTCAGATCTCTTTTTTAATCATGTCTACAGAAGCAACTCCATTGTCTTCATTACTAAATTGGCATGAGAAAGGAGGAAAAATGTATCAGTGTCAACTCTCCAAGTTTTCTTAAATTATGCAAAGTATTTTCTTCTACTTGTTAAATCTCAGTTTTGTTTTATCTAGTATAGTATATATGAAACTTAAAAATCATTTCTGCTAAGGTTGTTCTCTTTTGTGTTTTGCAAATACTTTTTTTGCTTATCCTGTGATCAGCTGGGATAAAAGAACCCTTTGATTTGTAACTGCTCATTTTGTTTAAATGACAAGAATGTCAGGAGTAAGAGAGCCCTTTGGTTAGCTTTGCCTGTGCTGGAGAACATCTCTTGCAATTGCTTGGTAAGCCACCTTTTGTCTTGGTCTTTTTACACTGACTTTCTAAACTCCCCAAAGTTCTTGTAGTGTTGTGCTTTAACCCCAGCCAGCAGCTCAGCCACACACAGCCACTCACTGGCTCCCCCCCAGTGAGATGAGGGAGAGAATTGGAAGGGTGAAAGTGAGAGAACTCATGGGTTGAAATAGAGGCAGTTTAACAGGAACAGCAAAAGCTGCGCACAAGCAAAGTATAAACATAAATGGTGGAATTAAATATCAGTAAGAGAACACTAGTCCCTCACTTCATTTTCTACAAAGCAGCAAATCACTTTTTTCTTTGTCTATGCCAAATCTATAAAAGTTGTGATTTCTAAAAGCTTCTATCCTGGGAAGCTTAGAAGCAGTCTTATTTTTCCCCATTTTAGAGGTAGTTTTATCCTGTGCTTATGTTAAGTATTCTTAGCTATCGTTTTTTAATAAACACCATTATTTTGTTATCTGCCTCCAGAAGCATTTTCTCTGGAAGAAGCTTACCACCGTGCAGCATTGTGCTGTATGCTCGTGTCATTTAATGTCATTATATTTTGAAGAAAAAGCTATAACAGAATTCTTAAAGAAGCAGCAGTCATTTCTCAAGTTATAATTAATATACATGATAATTACGTTCCCATTAAAAAAGACAATGACACTTTTGTAGTTTGGTTGCCTTTATGGAGTTTACATTGTCAATAGATCACCATCAACAATTATTTATGCATTTTAAGTAACAGTTGTGCAGTTCTGCTCTGTTTTGCTAACACTGTAAGTCTCAGTTCATTTGCATCTGTCTTCCAGTGACATCTATGCTTGCTTTCTTTCATTTATTCCGTTAACCAGCTGTGTTGACTGATGTCTGAGAAATCAAGTTCACTCCCAGAATAATTACATTGTAGTCAATTTAGTTGCAATGAGGACCAATTTGACCCATGGAGCTCAGTATATTGTAGGAGGTCATGCAGCCTGTCAGTAGCTCAGACAGGATTTAAATAGAGGATTCTCCTGAATCCCAGTTCACATGAGTCTCTTTTGACATCATCGTCATGTCTACACAATCAGAGTGACATTTTGTCAAATGCCACTTGGAGCATTGCTCATCTGTTGGTGTACCAAAAAGTGATCTTCATGGCTTTAGTCACATGCCCTCATTCTTCATTTCCATGTATTCATAACTCTCTCCTCTATTCACTGCCAGCTGTTAAAACCAAAGCGGATTTCCTTTCCCTCTTCCTCCTGTGGGAGCTGTGGATGAAGAAGAGGTTTGAGGCTCATTTCAGGAGGGTGGCAGCCAGGGAAGCCAGCAGTTCATATTAGTGCCAGAGTAGCAACTTAGCAGCTAAAAGCAGCTCCATAGTAGCACATAGCATGCCTGCACATTGTGCTGACAGCTACAATAGAAATCCAGTTATGAAAGACCCTCACTGAATGTAGTGCTTTGGACCAGGGGACTTCTTGAAACCCCTTCTAGCCCTGTATTTCTATGACGTTTGCATAATAAAGCAACACAAGCAGTTTGTGCAGGCAAGGAAAAGGATGGTCCATGATTCTGAATATCTACAAGCAATCATGAGGAAGCTCATGATTTACCGCATTGTTAAACACTTTTTCTATTATGAATATTTTCCTATAGTAACTTTACATGATTTTAAAAGTCATTACTTTTTCTTGTTTTCCACTTCACAATGTATTTTTCACTGTAATCTAAAAACTAACTTATTTGAAATTGTGCAGAAGTTCTCAGTTATAATACCACTAACATGAACTCATTTTAGCCAGTTTTCTTCTGAAACCATGTTCTGTGCCTTTCTGTCAAACTGAGTGGTCAATATCAATGATATTTGAAAGAAAGAAAGAAATTTCAAGAGTTTTATGTGTAGTTTTGTGTGTAGATTAGGAAATCTTGGAGCATTCTCCAGGTTGTTAGTAAAGGTGAAGAACTCAACTACGTCCCAGTTCACTCTATGAAGAAACCTAGGCAGGCATCTGTCCTTTTTCCTGCAGCCTGGTTTGCATAGAAAGGAAACATGGCAAATCTGTATTTGATGGGATCTAAATGATTCTCTAAACACACCAGTTCTGGGCAGCCAAGTAAACAAGGCCATGGAGAATGTAGTAGCACATACCTGAAGTAAGCCTAATACAGCCCAAAGTAATTAAGTTCCTATCATTTTCTTTAACACCAGTATCTGAATACAGGAAGGAGACTCAAGTCAGTTCCATGAGTATGGGAAAAGTAGATAGAACACAGCAGCATGTGTTATCTTAGCATGAGCCAGTTGGCAGTGGGCATGTGCTCATGCTGGCCAGTCTGCCTGCACATACAACTAACTGGATTAACCACAGCACACGCTGTCTCTTGCCCAGATAGATGCCATGGAAGGCATGGAGAGAAATGGGCTTGGATTATTGCACTGTGAGGGTGAAACTACAGAGCAGTGACTAAAAATGAGCAGGTCACCAAGCTTGTTTAGTTTCAGTCTTTCTGAAATAGCCTATTCATATATGATTTTATATTTCTATGTGGCTTTGTATTTCCATATATGCTCTGAAAGTATATAAGTAAACAATGGCTCCAGTTCTTCCATGACCATCTCTGGTTTTGTTCTGTATTGTTACTCGAGGTATTAAACCTATTTAAAACTAAAAAATGAGATAGATGGTGAATTCAAATAAATTGGTGCAATCCTAGGGTTTATGAATGGGTATGTCACTGGTTAGCAGGAAATAAACATCTATTAATCTCCAACATTGTGTGTAAGACGTCAAAGGTGTTAGATTCAAACATCAGAAGAAGGAGCCAGCTTTAACACTCTGCAGCTTTCTAAACAGCTTCTGTAAAGCATGTAGAATAAATGGTTGAACTGACCTGTCACATTCAAGATAAGCTCATCACTTTATAGCTGCACCCCCAAAAATCATCCTATCTGGGGATGCTGCTGGTGAAACTCAGGCCTGTGCACTGTATCAGCATCATTTTCAGGCAGCCTAGGTGCTCCTAGATATATGCAGCCTGGAACAACCCCCACCAGCATATACCCACCATGAAGTCCATAAGAGTATATTCTTCCATTCTCTCGTACCATGCCTCCTTCCCTTCCTACACATGCATCTTTTTGCTCCCCAAGCACTTTGTAGTGCTGCCAGTGCAGTAGCCCTCTCATTTTACAGGCTGACCGTAAGCCAAACAAGGAAGTGATGTCTTGGCAGGATGAATTTTCCTCCCACATTCCAGAGGACTCACAACGGGCACTCCCTGCCAAAAGGCTACATTCATAGCCATGAAGGCGGCCAGACCATCTTAAAGCCCCACTGAGACTCAGCATCAGGGCTGTTAGACGATGTGTATCTGCCTTACAGTAACCCATTTGCTCTATGGAGAATGAGAGCACAGAACTAAAGCCGAATTCTTCTTAAAGCCACAAAAAAATGAAACCACAGAGATACAAATGGCATTAGAGTAAGGACCATTACATATGCAGAGAGTGATTTGGTCATTTCAGAAATTAAACTATGGGGTAGAGTTAAGATCATAGCCATTGCCAACATTCACATCCAAGCCATGGCACTATGCATAATACTCCCATAAATAGTGGGCAGTCACAAACTCCATGCATTTTAATATCAGTCTGAAATGATTGTTAGAGGGACACTTTTCAGTAATGCATTTTGGCACACAGAAACAGTTTGTTATCATCATGCCTGCAGTGAAAACGGTACAATAGTCTACAATTTCTAATTCAGTTACAAGTCAAGACACTCATAACAACATAACAGGTTATGAGCTACCGTACATATTCTTATTTTTAGTGCTCTGTACATCCAGAATATCTTCTTCCTGTTTATTAAACCTGCTATTGTATCTTGTGCACAATTACAAATTCAATTGCAAAAGGGCAAGGATTTTTATTTCTGCACAGTGCTGCTCACAGAGGCATCTGTATCTCATCAGACCTTTTAGACACTGTAATTGAATTTCCTAAATAAATTTTAATGATAGTAATTTTGCAAAATGTTAAGCAATATTACAATACATTTCTGGGTACTGACCGTGACGGCATCATCTCATGGTAGTGCTTGTTCAAAATGACACTGCCAAGCTTCACCGATTTTGGAAACAAATGTAACAACTGTAATTTCCCCTGAGATACATGGTTAAATCTCAAAATCAGGTGGCCTCTAAAGCTAGATGTGTTCCAGTAAACTATGAATAGGGGCTGGATTTTGCCACACTTTAATAACATTAAATTGCCAGCAAGGTTGCTACCTGAGGTTTGGCTCTCCCACATGGTTGCCAAGCATGCTTCAGGGACTGGTGTGGTCCAGGGAACACTTCCAACAGCAATTCTGATGCAGCTGCCTGCTCTTCAGGATTAGGGTGGTTTATCTGTGTGAAAACACATGCATTGTAGAATTGGATGTTGGGGCTAGAGAATGCTCCTGGCCTGTTACTATTACAGCACAGCCTAAATGTGGCTGTTATGGTTCCATCTTATTGTGTCCCCAGTTTTGTCCCCCAGATAGTAGTTAGACATACCAGCTAAATGTCAGAGTGTATTTTGTACAATATTTAAAAGCACATTTTAACTGTACTTTGTAAGTTTTTTCTCTGTAGTCCCAAATATTGTTAAATTGTTTATCATGTAAGAAGTTTGGAATCGTAATGGTAAACATAACACAGTGATTTCATTAAGTATTGTATTTTGACTATACATCAATTTTGTAACTAAGGCAATTTAATGTTATTATTAGCAATTACTGTGAAGCATTTTGTATCTATATGTACATAGGTAGAAATGTATGAGGTGGTTGGTAACCTTCTTTCACAGGGTAACTTAACATCCACCATGATTTGAAACTCCGCTTGCTTCTGTCTGCAACAGATGCCAAATAACTTTTCTCCCGTAACCTTTCTCCAAAACAGTGTGGATACCATAAGAGTGGTTTCCTCTCCACACTGCAATTTAGAAGGGCTAGATTTGGCTTTTTGTTGATCCGATACGGGCCAGTTTTGCCAGAGAGGCCTTTACTAGCTTAGTACAATTTCTTCTGGTGAAAAATTTCCATGCTATTAAGAAGTGTGGTATAGCCAGTATCAGAGTGGTGAAAAACTCCTTTGCCAGGAGAGTTTATTTCACTCAGAAATCCAGCACAAACTGCTCCAGCAAGTGTGCTTTTTTTTGCTGCAATAAACTGCATCTGCACTACCACAGTAAACACTGCCTAGTATACAGCAAGCCTGATCTTAAAGGGATTTTGGATTATGACTTGATATTCTGAGATGGAGCGAGGGATGCTTTTGTTATAGAGGATGGTTTTCAATCAAGTTAACACAGCTCAGTTATAAAGTTGTAAAAAAAAAATAGCTATAAGAATTTCTACTTTTTCCTAGTTTAGATTGTGTTTCAGTTACTACCCAAGATGAGCATAGTTCTCTGACACAGCCTATATCAACTGACTAGATTAAACTTCATGAAAAGATACACTTTAGAGATCTAAACAATATACCAATAAATTTCAGTTGCAGAGAAGGTTAAACCCTTCATCGAGAGAAGTTTTATAACCAAGTTAGTTGAGCTGTCCTGCCCATGATTAATGCATACACTGTCTCCAAGGGAAAGACACCACTGCAGACACAATTCATGAAACACTAACTGTGCGATTCTAATTAAGATATAGGCTGTTGCATTAAGCAGATTAAGCTAGGTTAAGGAATTTATCCTTCTAAGTGGTTAATGAAATGGTATACCCCAGAAGCTTCTTCAATAAAAAAAATTATTTTTACAGCTGTTAAATTTAACTATGGCAAAATAAAATGCATTGACCCCAAAATAACTCCACTTTGCTACCCCTCAGTATCTGTGCAGTACAAAGAATCTCCCCACTATTTTTTTCCATCTATAGTGGACATTATATAGGGCCATTCTGAGTAGTAAAAATGCATGAGTGCATACCACTGAAGGAAATAAAATTATTAAAACTCCCTTTCTTAAGACTTGGTGCCAAGCAGAAAACTCTTACCTCATGCACAGATGGCTGGAACCTTCCCACCTGATAGTAACAACTTCTGGCCTCCAACTCCTGCAGGATCCCAGTGTCACTCCTCTAAGCATATTAGCAGGTCTTGGGTGTATTAAGAGTCAGATTTCTGCTCTGGGTTTACACAACTGTTTGAGCACAGATGTCCCATTGGGACTTTTTTTTAGTTTAAATATATTTGTGTGCATAATATGAAAGAGAGATCAAAACCTACCAAAGCAGCAGGACTAGACTGAGTTGGCTCTTGGGAAGACTGGAACAGGAAACTAGTTTAACATTCTGGTTTCGTTGAAGAGCACATCTGAAGTTAAATTTCCTCCTGTTGTATACACTGGTGTGGCAGAACAGCTAACAAGGGCTGATAGGCACTTCTAGCAGTGCCAGAAATAACTTGAACAACCATATAATTCTTCACCAGTTGATATACCAGAGAAAGAGATGTTTTCCTTTTCAAACTGAAAACTGCATGCTGCACTGACACCAGTTGTCTTTACTTACAGCCTCCAGATGTTGATATCTACATCTGTAGCACAGACAAAATGCATTTACTAAAGCACAATGTCCTCCTGAACTGTGGCTTTTGCAGCACTGGTGACACAAACTACTTCCAAATAACATGTGGAAGAGATCTGCCTACCAGGAGATACTCAGCTGGTGCAGGATGAGCATCCCAAACCCACTGCTTTTGGCAATTGGTTACTACCAGCCTGTTGGCTTACTCAAATTTCTGTACATAGGCACTAATTATTACTAACTGCTAATGGGCTTTGATCAGAGCTATGGAGGGCAGTTTTATCCTCTGACTCATTATGCAGGTCTTAGATTACATAAAGTAGCAGTAAAAAATAACTTCAATATATACTTGTGTTTAATAATGTATGAGTAAAAGTCATTGCTACTAGAAGGCTATCTTAGCACTAGACACACTGATAGGAGGTGAAATGACCAGGAAATGTCAGGTAAGAAGAACGAGAAGTAAGTAATAAAACAGGATTTTCCAACTGTCAAAGGTCAGCAAATCTGCCTGACCATAAGCAACAAATACATATCTGTCATCCTCATACAGAACAAGATAACTTGCTAGTATCATCCTGCCTCTACTTTACAGAGACTGAGAGAATGACAGATTAATGATAAGGGTAAGGCTCATGTTTCTAGCCTCCCAAGACCTAGAATGAGAACTTGTCCTTTACTGATAAACTGGACGTCCATTCCTAAGCTTGTGTTATTGGAGTTCCAGATAATCTTGGATTTCATACTGCTGCCATGTAGGACATATGTTTTTCATACCATAGCTGCATAACTTAGTCCTTTACCTTTTATTATGTGCTTAAGGAGTACGGAAATATTGAAAAAAAGAAATAGACATTTATTCCTGGAACCTATTTTTTCTGGGTTGGGTGCAACAGAATCCCTCACTTCCCAGCCCATCAGCTGGAGTCGTGTGTGAACTGCCCACAGGTGTAAACAGGTGAGGTGGTGGTTGTAACCCAGCACGTGAAGAAACCTGGACAGGAGCGTCAACTTCCTAAAGCAGGGGAATGCCCATGGGGGTACGGGGATCTGCGAGATGGGAAGCTCTGAGGGAGTGCAGCCGATGGCCATGGGTGGCCTCACGGGTATCCTCAGTGATGGCGGCACTGCTTCGGGTTCGTGAGGAAACTTTTCCGGTGCAGCACCAGGTGTATGCTCGGAGTATGCTCGTACTCCAGAGTGTTTACCAACTGTAAACAAACGGAGCCTATCGCTTCCCTTTTCCCAGTGCCGACGGGTAGCCCGGCCTCCAGGGCAGAGCCGAGCTGCCCCGCCATCGCTCTGACCCGCGGGAGTCCGGCTGCCGAGCGTCCCCGAGCCCCGACCCCCGCCGCCATCTTGGTAAACGCGCCGCCCGGCGGAAGGCCACGGCCCCGCGCCATGGTGCGCGGTAGGGCGCTGTGGAGCGGCTGTCTGCAGCTCCCCGCGCTGCCCTCAGCGTCGGGTGGGCGAGGGAGGAAGCCGCAGCCGTTCTACGGCTTCTCCTGGAGTGCCGCGGAGCCGCCGCTGAGGGGGTGGAGCGGCACCATGGAAGAGGAGGAGGAGGGGGAGGAGGATCAGCCTCCTCAGGAGCACCAGCAGCCCGGGAGGTGAGCGGCTCTCCGGCAACTGACAGCGGTCGAGGGCGGGGGTCGCTGCCCCCGCACCTTCCTGTGAGCAGGGAGGGACCGAGCCGAGCGGCGCTCCCGCACCACGCCGGCCGGGAGGAGAGGCACCTGCCCGACCCGCCGCGCTCAGACCCCGCTGGCACCCGCGGCAGGGCACCCGGAGCCGCGCAGCGCTGCGCTCCTGTTCCGAGCGCGGCTCGCTCGACTGAACGGTAGCGGGGGTCCCGCCGGTGAGTGTGGCGGGGGGACCGCGCTGAGCCCTGCGGGAGGCGGAAAGACGCGGGGCTGTGGCGGGGAGCCGCTCCAGCGGCAGCGGGGCAGAGCGAGCGCGGGCGTCCGCTCAGGAAAGTTAAGCGGTGGGCGACGTGCCGGGGCGGCTGAGCTCTGGCTCCCGGCCCGGAGCGGCAGCGCAGCCCGGTGCCTTCCCGCGCTCCTCGGCCCCTGAGGTGGACGCACACGGCTGGTGGCGGGGCTGCCCCTGCCCGGGAGCCCGCGGGTGTCCCCCAGCCCCCGAAAGGTGCCTCGGTGGCTGGTGACAGACCCGTGCCAGCTCCAGAAACAGCTGGGGACGCGGATACCCTTCCCACCCGCGGAGGAAGCCCTGGAAGAAGAAGACCTACCTTCTCCCCCCACCCTCCCAGCGGCGATGCTTTCGTTTTCCGTAAATTGACGGTAAAATATGCTGCAGCAGCGCTCAGAGAGAAACAAGTTATATAATCGCCTGTAAAAAATAATACGCTTCATGGTATTGACGGTTTGGCGAGTGTTTTCCTTTGAAGAAGAGACGCCAACAGATGTTCTTGACTTGCTTGGTGCGAAGTGGAAGATATTAACAGTCATTTAATGTAATTAGTTCAGTCAAACAATCCCAATGACCTGCCATTATCTCCAGTAAGGGTTTAAGGAAAGGATGCGTTGAGTGTGTTGACGGTATGCAGTCAAGTTTGTCTTCAACTTCTGCAGAAATGACTTTTCTGGTGATGATTACGATTTCTTACTCCTTGCTTTGCTAAATGGCAATTATGAAGCGAGTTTTCAGTTTTAAAGGAAACTACTATAGGTATTTTCTGTATTTTTCAAACTACACCAACCAAAGTGATATAAAAAAAATTAAAGATAGTGACAGGATAATAAAATCTGTTTCCTTGCAAAAGACTCTTGAAAAGTCATGTAGTTTTTAAGTCATAGTAGCAGCTTTATCAGTTAATAAAGTAGAAGCCTCATTCATTTTGTAGGTAAGGCTATAAGGAAGACAAGAAGAAATAAGATTTTTACCTTATTAATGTAGGAATTACTGCATCAGAAGCTTTAGAAATACGCCAAATGATCTGAAATTGAAATACCAATTATAAAATTATAATGGGAATCTTGAACACCTGGAGATTAGAAAGTCCTCTCTGATTCACTTGCTGTGATGGAAAGGACACATTCAGGAAAGGAGGAAGTAAGGGATGACAGTGAAACAGTTCAAGTATAAATAACAGTAAATTTGCATTAACTTGTCCCAGATCAAGAGAGATCTGCAGCCTTTTTAAAAGGAAGCAGTTGTTATTATTATTCTCTTGTTTTAACTAAGTAGATTTGGGGAATTGCCACAGCAGAAATCTGCTATTTTCTCAGCCATTATAAGTTAAAGATAGAACCGAACCTGCTAATTCTCTGTAAATAAATAGCTTTTAAGTTGTTTTCTGCAAATGGGAAGGCAATTGTTTTGTCTGTAACAAGGAAAAAGGAAATGCTACCATGTTAATTCGTACCTTTATATGTAGCACCTGCTGTGAAATTATTGTTGCCTTTTGTCACATCTAGGAATCCCTTCCTGATCTCCCTTTGATTTTTTTTTTTTTTCCAGTCAGTTGCTGTAAGTATGTAGCTTGCAGTATGCTGGCTGGCACTGTAATAAGAATCCACTTCTCATATGCTCTGAGCCAGGACCAAGGTAAATCACTTGGTCATGTTATGTCTAATTGCAGCTTTGAGTAAAAAGGATTTTTCAGTAAACCAGATGTTGCACTTGGTTTGAATATCCTTAGGAAATCCAGGAAATTAGCTGCATGTTATTTACTGTTTGCGTGTAATATCTTAGTATTTAGCAGATGTACAGAGAAGGGTTTTGAGTAGCGTACAACTGCCCAAGCAGATAAACCTTATAAAGGTTCAGCAAAGAGAACTGGGCATTACTAAATGACACTGTGAAAACACTTTGCTGTATTGTGTGAAGTGTGCAAAACAAGGTTTGATAAGATGTTGTGTGAGTGAAAAGTGGTAAGGAATGTATATTAAGATGTGTATCTTGTATTTTCTTGTGTAAGACCTGTTACCATGGTTGGAGCTGGGAGTGCTACTGTCTGCTGAGTAAGGCTTATGGTAAGATTTCAGTTTGTATTGCTTATAGTATTTGGAAATAGTTCCAGTTTTTTAGGCAGAAATTTCCCGTGCTTTGAGCAGGTTTTTGAGGGATAGTTTCAGTGAGGTTCAGCTGTTTCTGAAAAAGAGGTTGTGGCAATAACAAGTTGTTTATGTGTGTTTATTTAGCTGTATTCAAACAAAACAGGTTGTCTCTTGAAAGCACCTACATATTTAGAATGGAGCCTTGAAAATTAGTAGATGGCTCACACTTGTGCTGGAAATGTGCCGTGATTCTTCCATAAGAAAAAAAACAAACAAACAACTTTAATATTAGTACTTTTGTTGTTGACTAATAACCAAAGCCCTTTGCATTTCAGACTACATGAAGAGACATAACCTAGAGTTGTGGAGGTGGAGTAAAATGCTGGTTAAATATAGGAAGAAGGGTTGCCATGAAAAATATTAACATGTTTTGATGTTGTTTCCGTGGGTATTTGTGTTTTGCTGTGTCTGATGTCCTACTCCTCGTATTTTTGTTTTAGTGGCTGTGTTTCAGTTAAAGAAGCATAAGAGTGCTGTATGGTGTATGCTTTCTGTTTTTCCACTGTGAGGTTTTGGAGATTCAAAACTTTTGTATTTGGAAAGGCTGATGACCTTTTGGCTTGCCTCCTGTGAAAGATGGTCTTTGAACAGTTGAATGCAAGGAAACATATCTTTCAACATAGGAGAACTTCTAATTTCCTTATCTTAACTGACTTGAAAGTTATTTGTTTGGATTTTGATAAATTTCAAGTCAAATATTATAAGTAGTTCTGTAAAGTATATATGTTTATGGGGTGTGTATACATACATATGCAGGCAGATGGAGAGAGAATGTGTTCAGAGAAGCAAAAGCTGAGCTTATATTGAAATAAAGTAGATTTAGAAAAAATTTAGGGAAATATTTTTATATTGCAGAGAAAGGACATTGGGTCCTATGTGCTTGGACTCTGAACTGAAGAGGTGGAATCAAATACATAACATTTAAATATGTGCATGAATAAAACTATGACTGTGTATTGACTTAAAAATAAAAACTAGCTTAGTGCTTGGGTGTTGCTGCGCTTCCAGGACAACTGAGGCTTTACAGTGTTTTAAAGATTTATCCTCAATGTGAGTCTAGAAAAAGTTTGCATACAAGTTTGTTCCTTTCTGGCATAGAGTGAAAAGGAAGCAGCAAATTAAAAGGCTTTGCGAGTGAGATGGAGATAGCAATTGCGCAGTTGCAGACGTTAAAGTGCCAAACTTTATTATAAATGGAACTGCTTCAGGTCCTGCCTTGCCACAAGGATCCTGTCGATCAAGGTTTTAACATGATTCCTATGTACTTTTATGGAAACAGTTCTTGCATTGCCTTTGTGGCCATATGCTATAAAGGAAATCAGATTTCTGCCATAGCATGTTCAAGTGGAGCCTTAGTTTCATTAAACATATAGTAGTAGTTATTTTCAGACGCATCTAATTGATGTTAGGATGTTAGATGGGAAACCTTTACCCTCAGGACTGAGTGCGAGCTTGTAATATTTTAAAACTTTGTTTTAGTTAAGAAGAACCTGTTCTATCAGCTTCACATTAGAATCATAGAATAGTTAGGGTTGGAAAGGACCTTAAGATCATCTAGTTCCAACCCCCTTGCCATGGGCAGGGACACATGATATAATAACTTAAAATATTAAACCCATGATGCATAAGCTGTTAATTCATGGGACTGGCCAAAGTGGATTCATAAATGCTAAACTTTAAAGACTGGTCATTTTTTCTCACAGTAAGTCCCAGTCTGGAAAGGTTTGTCTGTGTTATTAACTACAGGCACAACAATGAACTGCTCATTTGCACAAATACTTACAGGAGTAGAGCTATTGACACAACCCTAAAGTGTCCACATACTGTTGGGCTGGTACAGGTTTCGTCTTTGCTCTTTTGGAAAAGCTTCATTGAAATTCTGTGCAAGTGTGAAGGGCCATCCGTGGAGATTATCATTGCTGTTGGAATCCACAGTTTATTTGCCCAGCTGTGTGTATGTGCCATCTTCTCTTATTTTCTGGTTTAAAATTTGTCTGCATTTGGTTTGTGATCCAGTTCCTGTCTGGCATACCATAACACAGCTGTAATGCACAAACCTCGCTTCTCTATGTTGTCAGCCTGCATCCTGCAGAGCAGGTAAGAAAATTTTAATTCAGCTCTTATGCTTTCAACATTCTTCCCTTTTCACTGTGTAGTCATATGAAATTACTTGTTTAGGAGAGCAAAGGAAAGCACTCTGTTCCCGTGTAAGGAAATTTGGCTCCTGCTTGCCTTTGGTGACTGCTTCAGCAATAGCACAGAATTACACTGCTCTTCTGTTAAATCATAATGATAGTTTAGGCTGCTCTTTTAAATGTGATGGCCACATGCCAGCTTTCGGATACTTTTATTCAAGACTGCAGTAAAAGATGAGGGCAGAGAAGGAAATAACTTTATAGCTGAAGATACTGGCTACTGGGTCTGTACCTCTGTTAATGCGTGTGAGCCTTACATCAGGGACAGTTATCTGTAGCACCTGGAAACACAGGGAAAATAGTTACATATTGTTCCAGGAAGAGGCATCTTTATGCAGCTAATACATTGCCCATAGCTGATTAGATTTAACCCAGGGTTGAGAATAGCTGGCTGCAGGTACTAACAGACCTGACTCTAAAGCCTGTTTGCATTTGTATCCGGGGGCATGTAACTGTGTGGCTGATAGGCACTTGTAGTGGCTATGAAAAACTTCCTATTGGTTTAGCTCCCTACTGAATGCCAGGGTAGCAGAGGTCAGAATATGTGGTGACGGGAGTGGGCTGCCTGTTGGGTGGGAGGTAGCTATTAAATTTGCTTGTTACAGTATGAAACACTGCTCTTGGACGAGGCAGCCAGAGGGTTTAAGCAATATGAATGAAATCTTAGATAGGGGATAGATTGAAAATGAACTATATTAAGGGTAGGAGGAATCACTGAACCTAACTTGGTGGTGTAGGTAACTCAGCTACACTGAGTGAAGTCTAAATGGAGGATATTTAATGAATTACTTTTTTAATAGCAGCACTGGCATAAGTAATTTTTGTTTGCAACAGCATATTCCTGTTCTCACCCTTCCCTGTCCTAGCCAGCTTGTTGGTATAAACACTTGAATGTTTATACAGTAATGCAGGTGAAAATTAAGTGCTTCTCTAAGGGATGGGAAGGTAAGAGATGACTATCAGATAGATCAGTTTCTTGAACTAATTTATTATGTGGACACAAATGTTTGTTTTGGCAAGCCTGGGGGAGCAATGAGGGCAGAAATGTATTGGCTCATAATGGTGGCTGCTTAAGTAAGGCAGCTGTTGTAAGAGCTGCCGAAGAACAGACGATCCTGGGAAAGTGTTTCATGTTTTCTTTGTAACTTTTTTTTTTTTTCATGTTATGTTTCAATAAAATTTTACTTTGTTTTACTCTAGGTCTTCAAAACTAGGTACAAATGGTAAAGAATTAATCCTAATTCTATGAGGTTGTTTATGGAGAGAGCTATTTCTGTTTCTGTTATCAACTCACTTGTTATCTTTCTTAAACAGTACACAAGATCACTATGGCATCAGGGTACTTACAGATCAAATGAGAACAGAGAACTGGGCTGGCAACCTGTAGCTTTTCTATGAAATGGGTACATCCAAGAATGGAAAAAGGCTGTACTGACATGAATTTTCTGCTTTGTGGATGTATGGCAATAGGATATCACACAAAATTCCAAGCTGCCTGTTAAAATGCCAAATAATTTGAGTGAGATTTTCTGCAGTGCTTGTTCTTGCTTGCAACTTTTAATGGGGAATCTCAAACAATAAAAGTATTTATACATCAACTGGTTGCAAGCTTGAGAGATCTTCTTTATGTGAAATCCTAAGATCAGGAGTGTCTGAAATAATTGCTTTTGCAGTCATTAAAAAATATGTAAAATAAAAGAAAACTTCCAGGTTGCACAGCAATATCGACACACTTGTGAGGTGGGCTGATGCCAACCTGATGAAGTTTAACCATGCCAAGTGCAAGGTCCTACACCTGGTAGGTTGGAGCACACCTGGTTTGGAGCAATCCCAGGCACAGCTGCAGGTTGGGCAGAGGAAAGATTGAGAGCAGCCCTGCAGAGAAGGACTTGGGGGTGTTGGTCGATGGAAAAATGAACATGAGCCAGCAGTGTGTGCTTGCAGCCCAGAAAGCCAACTGTATCCTGGGCTGCATCAAAAGGAGTGTGACCAGCAGGTCGATGG